>JAYMTK010001977.1:0-14917 GCA_036897405.1 Pelargonium myrrhifolium | reverse complement strand
TTCATGTCTTGGTTGACATGCTATGAAGAGACCCCAAAAGATTCACTAGGGAAAGATGAGTCATCCGGCGTTTGATAAAAAAAAAGGGTCCTGCGCATGAAAATGCTGATTATAGTAGGGTTGAGGAGATAAGACAGAACCCGGAGAAAAAAATACCCTGGTAGTGGAGCTGTTGGAGATATCCGGCGAAATCGAAAATATCTCATCGCAAGCTGCATGCGAGTCAACAAACTGATCGTTTATGGCACATATTCTGGTACATCTGTTGTTTTGAGAGTTCCGAAAAGCCCGGAGATCAGTATTGAAAAGCCTCCTATGATAATCGAAAGTAATGTTCCGATTATGAACTCCCGACAGATTTAGACTCGCTGTACGTTGACGTACTAACAGCTCAACTTTATGGAGCGAGGTCGGGCAAATGGTCCAAGTATGACCCACACGACCGCAGTCGAAGCATACTTTAAAGATACGTTCATACCTAAATTTAAGCCATGTACGTCCACCTTCTAAGAGGTTAAGGAAGCAACCCGAAACCAGAGGGTCGCGCAAGTTGAGCAAAACACGGACCCGGAGATAACCTAAGTGGTTTCTCCTGTCTGGGTTGTGGTCAACTTCTAAAACTGGACCTAGGGCTTCACCTATAGATAAGGCCAGAGAAGCTAAGCAATAGTCAAAAGGAACATCATGAATTTGAATCCATACCGGAACAGGCGGAACCGCAATATCGCACGGACGACAATTCGGAGGGACCGGGTATGTCACCAGCAGGCCACCATCGATATTCCAAGGACCGTCTGTCTGAATAAGGGTTCTATCCTCCATATTCGAGAAGATGATCATGTATCTGTTGGGAAGAATACTCTGAACATCAAAGGATCCAATAAGCCTCCACAAAGCATTGAGACGATATTGAACCGCCTGGGCCGAGAACTCCCTGTGATCCACGAAGATGGCGATCAAACTTCTACTGAGCATATTCTGATTATGGAGAACCAAATCAGGAGGAACATTTATCTCCCATCCACGCCTTGGGAGGAAACGATCATTGTAAGGCTGGTTAAACTCCATGGAAAATCAGAAAGACAAAGAAACTAAGATCCAGGAACCAGCCAGCAAAAAGGAGAGAAAGAAAACACAAAAGCAAAGAGAAGAAGGAAAGTGACGGAAGCAGAGAAAAGAAGGAGAAGAAAATGGAATAAGCAAGCCAAAATAGAACCAAAGCAACAGAACTGATAAAGAAAGCACCTGGAGAAAAAGATAAAATCAACTACTCACAGTTAATAGGGGACAAAGAGGGAAGATCGAGTCAGTAGGTGATAAAAGGGAGCAAAATAAATAAAACAAAAATGACCATAACTCTGAAGTGTCCTTTCAAGGATCTAGCAAATCCAATAATATCCCAGTGAATCCTTCCATAAATGGTAACATTAAAAGCATGCAGATTTCGAAAAGTTAATTCAAAGACACCCTTTATAGTTTACAAAAAAAAAAAAAAAACTTTATTAAATAATATTACACATACTTTTAAAAGGAATGAGTATCGATTTTTTGTTCTAAAATAAAATTAGGGTAAAAAGGTTTTAGACCCTTTGGAGATGACCACTAGATCCAATTTCACTTGTTTGAGTACATGGACTTTAGATTTATTTATTACTATTATTTTGGTCAAACTTATATGTTATAACCGATAATCATCTCCGCGGTAAGTTGGATCAAAATAAAAAAAAAATCGAAAGTCAATCCACCATTGGTGGTGTAAGGCTCCTCACCGACACCATCATATATACTCGTTAGTGTCGAGCTCGCAGTGGCACCACCAACGCCCCCTGCTCTGCTCGTCTTCTCCGACAGTTCAATGCCACCTCGTCCACTCGTCATCTCCTCCATCAACGCTGGTGAGCTCAACCACCAGCATAGCTGTAGAGCTGGCAATTCGACCCCTGAATGAGGTTCGGGTTCGGGTCGGGTAAAAGTGTTACCAAACACCCTCATAGTAATACCAAAATATAGTTTTCAATTGAAAGTCCAATCACCAAAAAATACAAAAAGTCTAGTTAGAAGAACTTTGAGAGCCCAAGCCCAAACCCCACGAAACAAGTCGAGTGTGGCGAAAAAGGCGCATCCGGAAACACTACGCCTCGAGCGCAACGTAGCAGCAACCCAAGCCCTACGCTCAAGCTGCGCGGACGGTGGCCCAGATTTATAGAAGCCTCTACTCATTCACTACACAACCGCTTTTTTCTCTCCTCTCTCTCGGCGGTCACAACACAACCCTCCGGACACAACAACCGATCTCTCTCCCTCCCTCTCCACCATCTCTGCAGCGCAAGGTTCAGCTCCAACATCAGGTCAATTCTCTTCTTCCTCTTCCTTCTCGCATTTCATTTTTCTCGCTAACAGGTTTTCAGCAAAATTATCGAGAAATTAAGCCGTTTCTTTGAATGAATTGCGTTAAGCTGAGCTTTCGTATGTAATCTGTTTGTCGTTTCTACGATCTTTCGTTGTTTGTCCGTTTGGTTGCTGAGAAAACCGAGGAAAAGGAAAAGTAGAGGGAGGAGGTTGTGATTTTTTCTGGAAATGTCGAGGTGTGTTTGGTTTGCTCAATGGAAGCTTCTTAGGTTTGAGTTTTAGGTTCAGTTTAGTAGGCTAAGATATTGAGATTGTGGTTGAGCTATTTTTCTTGTTTTTTCTCTCTGGAAATTAGTGGAGGTCGCAGCCTCGCAGGTTTAGAATGTGCTGGAAATTTGGAACGCATTGATGTTGTTTGCTGTAGCTATAGGTTTGGCGCTGACGTCTCACTTAGGATGCGAACGTATGTTCCATTGAATCGTGGAAGTAGAGGTGTATACTGCTAGGTTTGTGTTCTGTTTCACCAGTTTAAAAAAAAAAATTCATTGTTTTTCTGTTCACAAATGAGAAAAAGTCGTATGATATGGAACAAAATACACTTCAAAAGATTTTAAATTGGTCTGACATGCACGAAGTTATTGTATTGTGGAGTATGTTGCAACTTCTTAATGAGCATTGATTGATCTTTTCTCCATATATGAATTCCGTAGAGTTTACACAACTACCTTGTTTTCATGCATTTGTTCCCTTTGATCCGAAGGAGGTTTGCCAAAAGATTTGTATAGATGGCCCCTAATATGTTTTGGAAATGGTGTGGTTGTTGTTTGTTTGCTAATCAGCTTATCTAGGTGAATTTTCAAGTGAATATGTATGTGGTTATGCTCACTAATGAATTGTCTGATTGGATTTTCTTGCCTTTCATTTCTAGTTTCTCATAATTTATATTTATTTATATTAATACTGTAGATCTCTGTCCTGCTTAGAGGTCCTTTTTCATCTTCTTTCTTTGTTGTTGGCTTTGTTCAAACCTTTGATTGATCCATTTTTTGTGCTCTTTACTATGCACATGTTGCACCCTTCACCACGTGAAATATGCATGCTGTGTATACACTATTTTGAGCTCATGCGGTGAAAGAGAGAGAATCTTAAAATATTGTCAACACTTCAAAGAAGCAAATGAACAAGGAAACATAGTTTTTTTTTTTTTTGCAAAAAAATCAAATTATAAGGCATTTGGTCCATGAGAGTCTAATGGTTAACAAAAATCACAATGAAGAGGATGACGTGGACTCATACACCAATTAACATTTTTAATGCTATTGAATTTATAATTACTCCCTCTGTCCCAAAATAAGCGTCATGTTTATTAATTTTATTTGTCCCAAAATGAATGTCCTCTTTCTATTTTAGTCAATAAATTATGCATGAATTACCAATGTTTGTAAGAAAAGTTAGTTAGAAAGAACCACTTCAGTTTGTTACAAGAAAGGCACATGAAACAAGGCACTCATTATGGGATGGGGCGACTAGGGAGTAATATTTTAATTGTGAAAAGTATGAAACGTGCAAGTAGCTGTAGATCAATAATCATTTAACTGCACAATTAATCTATTAAAAATACTCTAGGATGGGGATATTATACATATTTATTTGGAGATGATGGCAGCATATTTGCTTATAGTTGTGCCAAGTTGTGAAAAACAAAAGCAAAAACCATATGCTTCTGCTTTGTATAATATGTCTTTTTATATCTCTATCTATATATTTAATTTTTATTTATAGTGTATGCTCTATTTTGGTACTTCCAAAAGTCAGACAAAATACTACCACATGTTACTTCTGGTACCCTTATCATATTCTGAACTAATAATAGTGTATGATCTCGGTCTTCAAAGAACACCAAACTAAGTAGAGCTTACATATTAACCTTTGCTTCTAAATAACCTTATATAGTCTCCCATACTTGCATATATGAAGTTCAATTATAATTTAATTTTTCCTTGGCTTGCAGTTTGTTGTCAAAGAATGGGTCTAAATGGCTATAAAATACGAAGAAACTTACTCTTCATAGTAAAATTCATTAGTTTTTTATTGACTGTATATTGTCCTCAATTTGAGCCAGTCATATGGTTGTTATTTTACTTGCTCAAATTGATGATCTCTCTCTCTCTCTATACACGCACACACACATAATTTCTTTTCCGGCTTGTGCATTTAATTTATGAGTTTTTCTGATAATTACAGGTATGTTGCTGGGTTGTGGAGTAAATACAATGCAATTGGATAGAGGGTGAGATTATAGAAATACCTTTTTTTTTGGCGAGGTTGGATTTTTAAGTAAATGTTTTCTAGTTAGGCTTGTAAGCACGAAGTTTTGATAGCTCATCGGGATCAATAGTTCTGTCATTTATTCACACAGACAATATTGAGTTATTAGGTTAAATACTTCAAATATATTTTGTTCCACCCAAAACAGAAAGGAGTGCTGATATTGTTTAATATCAAAATTAATAACTTACTTGACTGAATATGCCTGAGGCTGAGCATAATGATGTTACGACTCCACAAATGAGTGACCAAAATGGGAAAGATTCATGTGATAAACAGTCTGCAGTGGAACACACACTAGAGTTCAATTGTGGAAGTTTATGCAGTGAACCATCTGAACAAAAGTATGAAGTTGTACAAAATGAAAAAGGGGAAATAAGAAGCACGGGATCCAACGATGTTGATATGGAAGAGTTGCTGCTGCCGTCTGAAGATGAGAGCAAGAATTTTGTTATTGAACATTTTGGCCCACTTTCTGAAGATGATTGCAATAGAGAAACTGGAAAAGAATCATGTGATGAACTGATAACTTCAGTACAGGGATTTGACATCGGTTCTAGAAGTGCATCTTATGAATCATTGAAATGGATCCACCATCATTACTCTGAACTTTTACCTAGTGCACCAGTAGAAACCAGTGATGCAGTATCTCACCGTATTGTTATTGAACAAGAGGTACCACCTTCTGAAGATAAGAACAAGGATTCTGCTATAGAACAGTTGGCACCGTCCCCGGTATATATTAGCAAGAGTAGTCTGGCTGAAACTGATTCATTTCCTAAACAAATTACGTCAGATCAGGGGGACAATCTTGGTTCTGGAAGTAATCATATTGAACCATCAGAGCACACAAATCAGCTTGCCTCTGAACCCGTGCAAAGTGAAAGTGAAACAGTGGGAACCAGCACTGCAGTAACCAAATGCGTCTCTGTTGATATTGAGAGCACGGGAGTGCCTCTTGAAGATGGGACTGGTCTAGAAAAAATGGCTTCACCTTCTGAAGACAAGTCTAAAGAAGTTCCTCCTGAAGCACTAACACTTAGTTCTGCTATTGAGAGCACGGGAGTGCGACCTGAAGATGTGACCAGTCCAGAAAAATTGGCTTCACCATCTGAAAATAAGTCTAAGGATTTTCTTATTGAACAATTACAACTAGCTGCTGTAGATGTTAGCAATAGTAATCTGGCTGAAATAGATTCATGTCCTGAACCAATTATATCAGAACAGAAGCATGAGTTGGATTCTGGAAGTCTACTTCGCGAGCCGTCAGAACAGAAAAACCAGATTGCCTCTGACACAGAACCTATGCAAAGTGAAACAGTAGATACTTGCTATGTATCTGGATTGATTGCTGTTGAAAGATTGGAGCCACCTTCAGAAGTTCTAACTATTGATTCTCTTGTTGAGAGCAAAGGATTGCCATTGCCTCCTGAAGATGTGACCAAAACTCTCAGTCCAGAATTACCATCACCTTCACAAAATGAAGCAAATGAATCTAGTATCAAAGAATTGGAAACACCTAAAGACACAATAGGATGTTCTAGTCCTTCAGGTGGTCGGGACAAAAAAAGTGCAAATGTACTGAAGAAAAAGCATAGGTTAAAACCTTTGGTCGACAGTACCAGAGTTCTGCGGCCAAGATCACAGGAGAAACCCAAACCTCCTGAGCCAAGTAATGATTTGGTTAATGCTAGTACAGAGACGAAAGGGGAGAAGAAGAAGAAGCAAACGGTGAGAAATGTAGCAGCCGATGAATTTTTAAAAATCAGGCAACGCCTGAGATATTTACAGAACAGAATAAATTATGAACGAAGCCTGATAGATGCATATTCTGGTGAAGGCTGGAAAGGGCTTAGGTGCGTACTCTATAGCTTACATTTTGCCTCATATGGTTAGTGCACTAGTTTATTATTCTATGTCATGTCATTTCTTGTTTTGATGTTCTCTTGATAAGAACTTATTGATTGTTTGTGTGTCAGTATCTTTTTTTATTTTTTTGATTTCAATGAATAATATGCTTGCAAAGAGAATCGAAGGAAAGAACTGTATCTCTTTGTAACTATTCGGTATTCGGGAATGAAATGGTTGTTTTCAGGTGTTTAATGACTTATCACACTCTTTCCTTGCCATTGTTCTTTGTAATGAGAAGCAGGTTTGTGAGTCATGTAATTTATAATGCTTTTTTACTTGTTGGAAGCTTCAAATTTTATCATGGAAAAATTGTGATAT
This sequence comes from Pelargonium myrrhifolium, assembly GCA_036897405.1. NCBI lineage: Eukaryota > Viridiplantae > Streptophyta > Magnoliopsida > Geraniales > Geraniaceae > Pelargonium > Pelargonium myrrhifolium. The sequence goes on along the minus strand of JAYMTK010001977.1, from coordinate 8,011 downwards.
TGCTTTGCAGGCCTAATCAGGTATTTTCATCTTCTTAAAACTATTGAAAGTAGTTTTGATAAGATACATTAGTGATAAATTATGTTTGCTTAAACTTTTAATCTGTGGAGATTATGAATTAACCATTAGCAACACTCATCTTTAAGTCTATTTACATAAATTTGACATGTAAATAGTATCATATCAGTCTTGACATTTCCTTAAGCTCTTTCAAGTTTTACCTAGTTTGGTTAATATTGTACCTCTATTTGCTTTTGCAGCATGGAAAAGTTAAAGCCTGAGAAGGAGCTTCAACGGGCCTCATCTGAGATTCTTCGGCGCAAACTGAAGATACGTGATCTATTTCAACACATTGATTCCCTGTGTGCAGAAGGAAGAATTCCAGAATCTTTGTTTGATTCTGAGGGAGAGATCTCGAGTGAGGATGTAGGAGAAGTCTTTAGTTATAAGTCATGCTCACTCCTTTGTTTAATTTCTAGTCATTTAATATATTTGTAATCCATTATGCTTAAATATGAGTTCCTCCTATGGCAGATATTCTGTGCAAAATGTGGGTCCAAAGATGTTTCTCTTGATAATGATATTATACTTTGCGATGGAGCTTGTGAACGTGCGTTCCACCAGTTTTGTCTGGAACCTCCGTTGCGAAAAGAAGATAGTAACAACTTGACCACATACTTTTCTGACTATTAGTTATAGTACTGCTTCTTAGTGTTGTTAAATCTCATTTGTTATTTCTTTACAGTTCCTCCCGATGATGAGGGTTGGTTGTGTCCTGGATGTGATTGCAAAGTTGATTGCATCGACTTGCTCAATGATTCTCAAGGAACAAATCTCTTAGTGACTGATAGCTGGGAGGTCAGTGACTGAACCTTCAGTCTATTTTGTTGATTCATTGGGAAAAAAAATATTTTCACCGAGTCCTTATCCATATCATTTTTCTATCTTGCAGAAGGTCTTTCCGGAGGTTGCAGCCACATCTGGACAAAACCAGGATCACAACTTTGGACTTCCCTCAGATGACTCCGAAGATGATGATTATGATCCCGATGGTTCGGAAATTGATGAGAAGAATCAAGGAGATGTTGAAAGTTCTGATGATTCTCAATACACTACAGCATCTGATGATTTGGAAACTCCTGCTACAGAAGATCAGCAGAACCTGGGGCTTCCTTCTGATGATTCGGAGGATGATGACTACGATCCCAGTGCTCTAGAGCCCGATGATGATAAAGTGAAGCATGAAAGTTCAAGTTCTGATTTTACATCAGACTCCGAGGATTTGGGTGCTGCATTGGATGATGGCACGTCTATCGGAATAGATGAAAATCCTGCTTGTTCATCATGGGGGAGTATCAAGTCTCGCAAAGGTTCTGATGGACGGAGATCTAATGTTGGTAGAAAGAAGAAGCAGTTAGTAAATGAAGATCTTTCATCCCTTTTAGAGTCGGATCTCGGCGAAGAAGGTTCCATGCCTGTCTCTGGGAAGAGACGTGTAGAAAGGTTGGACTACAAAAAGCTACATGATGTGAGTATTCTTTATTGCATTCTATATGTGCAATGATTTTATTCTAGTCTTTCTACATATAAATCCTTCACCATAGATTCTTAGTGGATCATATCTCCTCTAACCTAGATCACAAAATGATTGTCCAATTTGCTTTAATGCGAGTTAGTTAGGTTTGAATTACCAACCATATTCCCAAGATAAATTAGTTAGAAATCTTTGTTACAACAAGAGCACATAAGGGTAGAAGGGGAAAAGTCGAATCCTAACTAACTTATCCTTAGCTTTAACAAAAATGAGAAAGTGGACACTCAATTTGGGACGGAGGGAGTGTTTTGTTGTATTAGTTTTTTTTTTTTGGTTAAAACAAAAATACCACAATTCAGTATCTGTTCTCAAACTTGTTATTTCGATGTCATCTTATTTTGACACACCGGAAATAGTGGCGCCTAGGTGGTTACCAATGCAGTCATTAACAATACTGTATTCACTTTTCGCCCAGGGTTTTGAAATTTGTTCAGTATCTTGCTCTATTGATCTTATAGAATTAGATGGATTATTCATAGGCTTTCCATATCCACAATAGCACAGTTGAAGAAATAATATGTTGCACTGTGAGGAGGGTCATGGATTTCTAGTTGATTCTCTTCTCTAGATTTCAAAGCTTTTGCATTGGTTATTCACAAATCTTTTGTTTTCTATGCCGTGATTTGTAAAGGAGGAATATGGAAATGTTCCTACTGATTCAAGCGATGATGAAATTTGGTCGGAGAAAGAGACGTGTGAAGATGTTTCTTCTGGTTCAAGTGACGATGAAAATTGGACTGATACTGTTGTGCCAAGGAAAAGGAAGAAAACAACAGGAGAAGTTACTCCCGGGTCATTGAATGGAGAAGCTCCAATTCTTAAGGACGAATCAAATGCTATGGATGTAAACCATGACCAAGTGGAGCCCGAACGCACTTCTAAGAAAAGAACTCGTCAAAAGCGGAATTCTGAAGACACAAATGGTTCACCAGCAAAGAAAAGAACTCGTCGAAAGAAAAATTCTGAAGATGCAAATGGCTCACCAGCTACTCCAGATAAGGAATCTTTAGTACCGGGATCTAGCGGCAAAAAAGCTAAATCATCAGCCAATAGAAGACTCGGAGAAGCTGCAACTCAGGTAATGGGGACAGCTTATTCACTTTTATCTAACCTCCTTGGCTTTATGGTTTGACTTAATACTCCATTTACTTGGATTAAGGACGGAACATTATTTTTTACTAAACTTGTTTACGGTATTTAGGTAGTGAGGTCATGAGAGGGTGCTTTTCTAGTTTCATTATACACCTCAACTTGAGAATACTCTTTGGCTTTCAAATTTATTTATTTATCTCATTTCAAACATATGAAATGCAAAAAACTATGAATTAGTAAATCTTTTGAGACACCTATAATCTCACGAGTCACACCTACCAATCTACAACGGTCATATAGGTGCCCCGAGTCTGGTTTAGCCATAATAGGTCAAGTCTACTATGAAAGTTAAGATCTACAACATCTCTCTCTCTCTCTCTCTCTCTCTCTCTCTCTCTCTCTCAACAGTATTGGCTATTTCATTATGCAGATGCTTTACAAATCCTTCAAGGAAAATCAGTATCCCGATCGAGCTACAAAAGAAAAATTGGCAGCAGAGGCAGAAATGACTGTTCAGCAGGTAATGCTTCTTTTCGTAACTGTGACTTGCCAAATAATGTTATGAGTAAAATAATACTAATGCACATCCTGGGCTCTAATTTTTTCTAGTATAAGTTCTGGTATGACCATGTTTGTAGTTGATCTCTTTAAAAGTTATGGTGCCAGAAAATACAAAACTTTGAAGATAAAGCGCTGTATCAGATTCAGGCGCCAAAATCTGGAGTATTTTTTTTTTTTTCTCCTTTCTATAACCTAATTTCTCGGAAAATAAATTCTGTCATTTAGCTAGGCCTATTTCATTTTCCTTCACTGTACCACTTACATATTCTTCTTCAACTTCATTATTTTCTTCTTCTCAAACTATTGCATCCAGCACGAGTAACTTACTAACTTAGTAGTATGCGGTAAATATTTTAAAATTCAGATTCTAGCACTCGAAATTGTAAACTGTGGAATTTTTTGGCACCAGAATCTTCATAGTGTGAATGTAAAGTTTGTTTACTTCTCATTCTCAAACATTCAAAGAGAAAACAGCTTCATGGTCTCTTTTGCTAGACGTTCCTCAAAATATCCGTTGTGCAGGTTAGCAAATGGTTTGACAATGCTCGTTGGAGTTTCCGCCATTCGTTATGCACCGAGCCTTGTTCAACAGCATGTGCAGCTCGATATTTTGCCAGGAAAAAGACGGACACAAACAACAAACCTCCCGAGCCCACCAACACAGCTGAAAACGCTCCGACACCCAACACAGCTGAAAATGCTCCAACACCCGACACAGCAGAAAACGCTGCAACACCCACGACAAGCACTGCAGCTCCAGAATCCACCTCCGGTGGTGTTGGTAAGTTGGCGAGTCTGGGAAGCAGCGGAAACGGTTCTAAGAAGAGGAAGGGTAAGTTGTCTTATCTAGAACCGAAGAACGATTCAACGACACCACCATTGAAAAGTCGCAAAATCCAGACTAGGAGAACTTGAATTTCTAACCTTGCACCAAATAGTTTCATCTTGATATCGGTCTGTTCGGTTGGTGATTTTGAAATTATGATGTTGTTGTTGTATTTGATTTTGTAGGTATTTTCTTATTGTTGCTGTCGTTTTACAAGGATACGAAATAGAAATCTTGTTCAACGTGAGTGATAGTCTAATCTGTAAGAGAAGCTATACAAGGAAAGGAATTTGGACAAACTCATTATTTTGCATTTCATTGTATTTGCTGTTAACCACACTCTAAATGAACAATAGACTATTATAATTATTTCTTAGCACAATTTTTTTTTTAATAGGCACGCGGTACTTTTATTAAAAAACCCGAAAGTAGGGAATTAACAAAGTACAAGGAAAAAAAACGAAAACTAGAAAACGCTCAAAGGATTCGAACACCAAGAGTGGAAATCCCAACCCGAGCTAAAAGAGGAAGCCTTGAAAATAAAGAACACAGTACTTCTAATCTTGGCGAAAATTTCATGAGCAGACTCTACTTGTGATTGGAACACAACCTTGTTTCGAGCGAGCCACAAGAACCAAAAAGTTACTGAGCAAACAGAATTCCAAACCCGACGACCAAATTTGTTGCCTAAAAAGACTGAATTCCATTGAATCAAGAGCAACTTTGGAGATGCGGGGAACACAACCGCGACACGCCACCATAAGAGCACCAATCGCCAGACGGCCAAACTTGACGAGCAGAATAGCAGCAGATGAGCAGTGTTTTCCAAAGCAGATGAACACCGCTTACAAAAACAATTTTCAATTGGCAGGTTTAAACCACGTTCAACCAAAAAACAGGAAGAAGGAACCGCTTCATGAGCCACCAACCATGCGAAACACTGGATTTTGGGAGGAATCAATGCCTTCCAAATAACCTTGGCACTCGGGAAAAGAGAGAGATTGGCAGCCTCATATAACTTATCATAAGCTGATCGAGACGAGAAGACACCCTTCGACCCCCACTTCCAAGTAACACGGTCAGAAGAAGAGTGACGAAATTGAACCCGGTCCAGGTCCGCGAATAAACTACAAAGAAGATCATTTTCCCAAACCCACAAAGGCCTCCTAATTATGTTAATTTTCTACCCTTTTTTCCTCGTTTGTATATTATCAATAACACCGACATAGAATGAGTCAAAAAGTTAACGTTTTGCATGCTTGTGATCAATGTTACTAGTAATATATATCCAAAGATTTAGATCTTCGTAAACAAATCTATCTATATATATTTAAAGGAGAATCCATTTTACCACATGTCACCTTTTCCTAATTTAGAGTTATTTATTTATTATTTATTGTAATACGCTAAAATTTAAATATAACTGATTATTTTTACAAAAAAATATGAAATTTTTTTTAATTTGTTTTTTTATGTAATCTCATTTTTGATCTTAATTGATTCTTAAAAATTTATGAAAAATAAGATTAAAAAATCATAAATTTTTACTCAAATATTCAATAGCCCATCATGGGTTGGATCAACATTTGTGCATTTATTTTCTGTACTTGGATATTATGCATATAAAATTTTGGGGTAATTACATTTTACTATCTTAAAGAATTTTTTATATATATAACTACCATGTTAGATCCAAATTGTGTTTCCGTCCACTTTGTCCGTTAATTTTAAAGGAATTTGACTCTCTCTCATGATAGTAACGTGATGGAAAAAAATCTACCAGGGTAGTAACGTGATGGAAAAAAATCTAAGATGATGAGACAGAGTAGTAAGATGATGAGACAGAGTAGTAACATGATAAACCGACATCTAAGAAGGTAGTAACATGTAACTACCCCTAAATTTTTTCTATGAAACGTGTTTAATTTAATGCATAACAATCATAACATATATTTATCAAAATTTATGTATTTATTTATCTTATTATAAATTTGTGTATTTAACTTTAATTCAAATTTAGATTATAATTGAAAATGAGAACATACAAAATAAATTAATACAAATTTTACGGGTCAAATAAAAACATCATTTTTTAGTCAAAATTTTTGCCTCCACTGAGAAATTTTTTGGATCCGTCCCTGATCGCATCTATACATACTATAAAAATTAGATAAAAATGAATTTATAATGTATATTAGAGCGTCATATCATCAAAATTTTAATTTTGGCTCAATTTTTTCTTAATTACAAGTCAACACATTTCCAATTTATACATACTATAAAAGTTAAATCAATAAAAAAAAAATTTATAATGCATATTACAACGCCACGTCGTCATAATTTTAATTTAAAAATTTAAAAATTATAATACAATAAGTTAAATGATTGTGTAAACCCGAATTGAGAGATATAAATATGTGGTTTAGATTTGATGTTTTATAAAATGTATGCAAAGAATGCACTTGCACACATTATCACAATAATTTTCTGCCCTTAAGTAGAAGATGCATATCATCATGATTAGATGTATCTCTTTGTTCATTAAAAAATTCAAAATAGAATTTCATATTTCATTATTCAAATTTCAAACCATGAATGCGATAATTTTTTACTTGATGTCAACTCTACTTCTACTAATATAATTCAAATCAAATAACCACATGTATAATAAACAACCATATTTATGATATTCCGTGCGTTCCGTGCGGGATAAAAAAACTAGTACAAATAATATCAAGTAAACTTTTGTTATTGTTTGTTTTATTAGCTGGCTTGGTTTGAAATCTTCGTTTTGATTACGTTGTTTGTTTTCTTTGGATATTTGATTTGGTTTCTTTAGTTATTGGTTACGGATCTATGTTGGAATTTTCAGCATTGTTGCTCATTTTAAACAATATGCGGTAAGAGGTTTCTTGGGATAGATGAAGGAGCAGAGCCTAATGATAATTGTAGGATTTATATAGATCAGGTAACTGACTTAGTTTGTACTCTGCCTTGACACACTATTTGTAAGCAAATTTGTTTACTTAACTCGTATATTGATGATAACTTTGTATACAAGTTACTGAGGCAAGTAGTTTAATCAAGATAGTTTTGTTTAAATTAAACAACAAGTTCAAATTATTTGAATTCAATGAAACAATTTGCACATTTGATGATACCGTTTGATGGAAGTAGCAAGTCGTCTTGAAACTTGACACCGATAAGGCTTTATTTCGATAGAGTCTTGTTAACACGGACGGACAGAGCAAGGACAAACATCCACTACTGGAATTGTCAAGGGGATTTGTTGGGCCATTAATGACAATTCGTGAGGCGCTTTTATGGCTCAAGGACTTGGGGTGGAGAATGTGGGAGATTGGATGGGGGCGGGCTGGACGGCAACTTGGTGTAAGTGGTTATGAGGTTGGTTTAGTTGGCAATCTCTTTCCGTTTTCCTTTTGTCAAGGGTAGTGAGAGCCCGTCATGGTCTACCGGTAGAGATGGTGCGGGTCAAATAGCACTGGTCAGTTTAGTGCAACAAAGTTGGTCATGTTTGTCTTGTTGGGGGAGAGAGTAGTCGCTTTGGTTATAGGCGCTCAATGCATGTTAAAGGTCTGTGGTTTAAGCATCGGATTTTCTGGGGCGCTGGTCGTGAAGCAACCTTGGGTTATAGATTAATTAAATATCTAGTGTTTTTGTAACCTATATAATTAACGATTTCTTTTGGAATAAAATTGCTTTCTTTCTAAAAATAAAAATGAAACAATTTACACATGCATGAAATTAACAAATTCATGAAGGTGGGTCTAAATGAAATTAGTAAGTGACTGAAATTATTTGAATTCATGCACTCACATGCGACACATTTATGACGATGTAAATGGCTTTTGCACTATTTTTTTAAGGTGAATAAATAATTCCATTAATTAAAGAGGACAATGCTCAAGTTACACAAA
>JAYMTK010001976.1:0-14918 GCA_036897405.1 Pelargonium myrrhifolium | reverse complement strand
AAAATCATGGATCCGGACGGGTCGCTCCGCTCCCACAAATTCACTTGGGTGGGTATAAGTGATTTTAAATGAGGTGTTATAACCTCATTGGCTTTGTTAAGTTGCAGCTGATATAACTTTTTATCAGTCAACTGATATACATTTTACCCTAATATAATATACCACTAATGCCAAAATAAGGGAATGAATGTTTTTTTTTTTGTTTTTTTTTTGTCACTCCTAATAAAGCATCTAAATTGTTGTACTTTTGTGGTAAGAAATGGGGAATATTATTGGTGAAATTTGTATTGCTCTTAATAAATAGTCATGGTAGTGGCTATTTTTACCAACCTTGGAAGTGTGGATGTTGTGGTGATAAGATAAGACCAAAAAGAGGATAAAATTGAATGAAACCAACAAATGGCAAAACTAACCCCACCAATGCATAAAGAGAGAGACAGATTGGGGAAGAAAATGGCTCTTTGAAGGCAAATAAAGCCAAGAACACACCAAAATTATTCCATTTCTATGCCTCATATGGTTTGCTTGGTTGTTTTTTGTCTCAACCATGTTGAGACCACTTGAGGTCTATCAATGGTTTGTGAATTATTTGTGTTGTGGTGTGCCACCTTTTGTTTGTATTCATCTTTTTTGGAAGAAAAAGTAATTTCGGATAAAGGTTTCCGGTTGAAAAGACCTAATTCAGACTCAGCTTGTCGAAATTGAAGTTCTGCACGGGTGGGTATCGAGTTTGCTCAATTCGTAACTTCTCAGTGACAAACTAGAATCAAACCCAACATTGATTGGGTTTAGAATTAGCAATTTCGACGTGAACTCAAGTGAACGCAAAACTTTATCCAGACATTTTTGCGAGCTTGAGTTACATGAAATAACACTAATAAACTTTTGGGTCAAAACAGATATCACACCCATGTCAGATCAGATTTCAAAACTCAAAACACAACCCAAAATGTCAACTCTAATTAAGTTTATTCTATACAACCCAAATTCATAAAATATACGTCGTACTTAATTTATGAGGATCCGTGAAGCTCAAAATGTCAACTCTAATTAGGTTTATTCTATACGACCCAATTTCATAAAATACGGGTCAGCACTTATTTTATGAATGTCTGTGAAGCTCATGGTGACCATTTTATAGGAAGAAAAATGTTCGTTTTAAGATTAAATATCTTGTTTTGAGCTATACGCTATAGAGGACAATCAATTGGGTTCAAATTTTGAGTCCCTGCGCTTATTTTGTGCCCGTACTAACATTGGATGATGTCCTTAGTTTACTGCCAAACAAGCCCCAGAGTGCCATTTTCCCAAGAACCCTACCCTTATAGGGTCATTGATCTTTTGAATATGTTGAGTTCCTATTCCATTAGTCAAATCATCATTTTGTACCATCACAACAAATTTCATATTTACACCCTAAAATTTTCATAACCAACAAAGTTCCCAGCAAAAATATGAGGTCCATTTTCCAAACAATACCACAACAAAAATATTTATGCAGAAAAGTAACAGCATAGTAGCAACACATTGCTGAAAACCACAGCAACGAAAATGGATCGACTCGAAAGAAAAAGTTTAACACGCTATGGATACAAAAATAATTGGAGAATACAATTCTCACAGCTAGGTTTGTGCAAAGAATGTAAAATTGTCAAACCGATAACACATCACATGAAAGAAGTGACGATTCTGATCCATAAACCGCCATCTTATTCTTCCATAACTTCTCCATTCTTTATCGAGGCCCGCTGAGACCTAGTACTGAATAGATGCAAATATTAAATGGTGTGCTCAGCGTTAAAATTATCAACATAGTAGAGATCTTGAAAAAGTCGGAAGAAACAAACTTCTTCAGTAGTTAAAGACATTGAAACACAACAGACCAAATTCAGACAAATAAATGGTCTCCAGATACGATGAAGTCAGAAATATAGAAACATTGCAAAATCTTTGTCTATATGTACCGAGACAATTCTCGGAAGGACTGGACTAACCATGCGAGAGTGAAAGACAAGCAATTGCGGGTTGTCAAATTAAAAACAGCTCAACTGAAGCTAAGATTTAAGATGAGTGAAAGATTCCTAATGGGAAATACAAATTACCCTCGAACTAGTTTGAACTAAACAGTTCGTAGCATATTTACAGTGAGCCTCACTTGGTAGCTTACATAACTTCTATTAGGTGACAACATCTTTTAGATTGATGTTCCCAATTTCTAATATTTTGTCGGTTTTGAAGTTAATCGGAAAACGGGAATCACATATAGAAGTATATCCACAGAAAGAGTGTCTTGGTTTTCATTTTGAGAAAACTAAGGAAAAGTTAGTGTTCTTATATCCCATCAACATGTGTTGTGAGAAACTCAAGGGATTCTAACTTATTATAGAAACATTATTGGTAATCATAATTCATGCACAACTAACTTCTTAAAAAGGAAAGAGAACATTCATTTTGGGACAAAAATGAGAAACAGGACACTCATTTCGGAACGGGCGGAGTATTTTGAAACTATACGAAGACATTATGATCATGATTCATGAGCACAACTTGTGCAGGTTGAGCGTGAACTTGCTTTCTAACATAGCATCTGCTATCAACTACTTTAACAACTCTTTCCTAGAGGGTAAGAGCGAATGCATGTCTAAAACAAAGAGAAGAGTTTGTTTCGAATAAAGATAGTTTGATTTCTCTAATCTGCAATAGACACATGCTTGAAAGAAATATCTAGTCTAGTGATTAGGACTCCGGTCATAGTTTGTTTAGCAACAAAGCTCTTACTAGAAGCACAAACGCTGTGGAATTCAAGCGTTCAGAAGTAAACAAATCTACCAAAAGACGAATGGAAATGGAAATGGGTATACACGGTATCATAAAATAAGACCAAAATGCTTTCTGGTGAAACAGGCTATGTTCAATAATGCAACTAGTTCTCAACGAAGTTACATTATGACCTTGTCAACTAGTTGTATAATAAGCACCATCGACATTGGGCACCAAGTATGAATAGTTCTAGAGGTAAAAATGAAATCTTTTACCCAACCATCTTCTCTTTCCAAAGACGTGATCGGTTAATCCGGTTTCAATGCATATCTAGAGCTTCATCAATTACTTATCCCATGTAAACACCTCCTAGAATTGTTGCACTTGCCCAGTACGATATTCGAATTTATCACTAAAATAATAACTTAACGAAGAAGACACACTTTTTCTTATCTTTTGATGTTTTCTTCGCAATCAAGCATGAACCATATAAAGCTCATTCTGACAAAAGATCTATGAATTTTTGAACAAAATCTAACATGACGAGTTCAAACTTCAAACTAACACCTAATGGTTCAAATTTAATTGCATGTTAAACTACTGAAAAATGCCAATAAATCATAAAAGTACAAAAAGTTGCTTACAGATAATAAAGCATAATACATTGCGGCTATCAAACTCCAGGATTTGCACTGGAGAGCATACCCTGAGACAGTGACCTCGAGCTCGTGGAATCGATGCCGAGGCACGAAGTGAGCCGAGACGAAGAGACCGCTGAGTGAAGAGGGAGCAGAGATTGAAGAGAACCCAGTTGAGCAATTGGCCTGAAATTCAAGCTCCAAGGTTACAAATTCTGGTAAATTCAGAACCCAATTCAGATAGTGAACTGAACCACAAGTCTCGAATGCTAGTAAATTGAGAACCCATTTCAGATCATGACCTAAATTACAAATCTCAATTGAAAAAACAGAGAAAAATTAAGACTTGCCTTGAGGTTGCGAGGAAGGAGCGAGCAGTGAGAGGAGAAGGTGAGACCTTGGGCTTGATGGAGGGTTTGTTTATGGTGGATTTGAGGATAGTTGCAGCTGGTTTTGCGAAGGATCTGAAGCGAGAAGCCATTGGAGAAATCAGAAGAAAACTTGTAGATTTAGGGTTCTGATTTTGGGTGAAAGGGTTTTGGGAGGGTTTTTAGGTCAAGACTGGTTTTTTGGAGAACCGGACCGGTTAATAATCTAACCAGGTCCGGCAAAAAAACGGAAACCGGTTCAGCATTATTATTTTTTTTTTTTTGAACTTTTGAATTGGGCTTACTTATTTTAATGGGCTTTTTTCAGTGGATCTGTAATTTAACCCAAATTTTTATTATCAAAATAGAATAAAATGTATATCAGTTTACTGATATAAAGTTATATCAGTTGCAGCTTAACAAAGCCAATGAAGTGACGACACCTCATTTAAAATCACTTATACTCACCCAAGTGAATTTGTAGGAGCGGAGCGACCCGTCCGGATCCATGATTTTAAATGAGGTGTCATCAGGTTATTAGTTTAACTGATATAACTTTATATCAGTCAACTGATATACATTATACCCTATTGAAAATTACAATCAACAATAAGAATTTATCTCATTTTTATTCAGAGACTAAAGATCCTAATTCAATAATTGTTTGGCTTACACTAAGCCACTAATGAGATTGCGGCACCTCATTAAAAATGCTCAGATCCAGCGGGTCGCTCTGGTCTTCCAAATTCATTGGGGTGGGTATAAGTGAAATTCAATTAGGTGTCATCACCTCATTGAATTGACTTAACATAAGTCAAAAATACTCTGTCTTAGATTCCTTATTCTATTTTTATTTTTGTTAGTTACAAAACAAAATTTTTAATCCAACCGACACTCTTTTTATTAGAAATGAGTCTCTTGTATCTATTTTAGAAAAATAAAATAAAGAAATCTAATTAGTGGTGTATAATTTTTCTTTACTCTCATGCTCACGTATTGTAACCACTCAAGTGACTCTAGCTCGGTTTTTATAATTTCATGCTAAACTAATTATTTAAGATAAGAAAATAATATTCATTTCAAGACAAAAATTTAAAAAGAGAAAGATAGTGAGTTGAGACACTCAATGCAAGACAAAGAAAGTGCAAGAGCATAAGCATCATTGAGACTCAAATTGATGTATTAACCTTTTGTTTTGTCACTTGAGCAAGAGTGTTCATCAAATTATTTTTTTTCCATTGATAAAACTCAAATTGAGTCCAAATTATCTTTTCACAAATCATTGTTGAGATATGTAACTCTTTAGAGAGTTTGCATACTTAGATTTCACATCATATGTCTCAATATTTTGTTTGTACCTAATTATGGTCTCAATGCACCAGAAACCATTAACGTTAATGATCTAATAAAATAAATTCTTTCATTTTACTAAATTGGGCACACGGGTAAAACGTAATCCGTAGCAATGCACCCCCCATCCGACTGCCCATATTTCATCTTCAACGGACAGGTTCCACATAATTGCTTGGGTTTTCACTACTAAAAGGTAGTCATTATATTTAGCTCACTATCTTTTATACCTTCCCAATGTGGGATTTTACTTCCACACGTGGCCGCTGTAGGCATGACCATCTGCAAGCGAGTCGGAGACCACAAGGAGAGCCAACATAAACGCGCCACTTTTTGGGTCAAGGTCTGGATCACAACCAGCTTTGATACCATATTAAATTTGATAACGAGCTACACATAATTGATTGGACTTCCACTACTAAAAGGTCCGCTACAGAAAAAATGACTTTCTGAGACAGGAACAAATGGCATGTCACCCTAAACATGATTAAAAGTGGCGGCCCAATCCAAAATTGTTGAGTAAATTGGGTGAAGGAATGGGCGATGGCTTTGGGCCGACTCGGATAGGGAGCCCATATGAGCGACGATTTTACTGTCGCATAAAGAATGCTAAAATTGAACGCACGAATTCGCGCCTCCAGTATCACTTCACACCAAAACATACATACACCATTTTCACTTCGTTGATCCTCAAAACATACAAACACCATCATATTTACCTCATTATCTTTATACTTCTCCAGTGCGGAATATCACCACTTCAGCACTATCAACCAACGAGTCACATGATTTGGCCATTAATTAAAAACCCAAACGGTCAGGTCACCCACCCGTAAACACTCCTACTAATAATTTGGTCCTTAGAAATGATGACGTGGATGATTAACAAGCAATGCTCGGATAGAAAATGTAGGAATGTGCATGGAATATGGGTTCCACGACCACTTATCTAGGGCCATGGTCGTTTTTTCGGAGGAAACCGAGGAGAGATCGGGAAGTATTGTCGTTCCGTTACAAATGCAATGCTTAGAATAATATAATATTATATGGTCGTTTTGTGTTGTGCATGGAATCAAATTTGTTGTCGACTTATATATTATATACAAAACCCTAGAGGCCCATATATACCAACTTGACAACTTGTTTGTATTTTATATTTTAAATTCTACGTCTTCAATACAAACAATAATAAATGCTTATATTGGGCCCTTTTGTACGTATTATTTGTGCCATAAAATTTCTGGTTGATTTTATTGGTACATGCAATCATGCAAATCCAAAGATTGTGCTACGTAAGTGCTTTGTGAGCTTCACGAGTATATATGAATCCTCCTACAAATTATAATTCACAAGTGAGACAAAAGGCCATTTGTCTTTTGCGCCGACTTGCTAAAAGTCGGTTTAAATATTGATTCGGATTATTGAATTAACTACTGATTCATTTAGTTGGTCTGACTTAATTTTAAAATATGATGTTAAAATCGATTGGTCTTATCTAATTTTCTTAAGATTGTTTAGGATAAGATTTGAACCGGATTTTAAAACTCAATTAAGAGTGTATATATGTTGTTCCAATTCGGGTTTTGGATTGGACGGACCTGAGACTAATTATGGGTTGGAATCTCATCTAGTTGAGGCTGAGTATGTTTCGATTTGTTTTATTTTATTCTCTTACATAATTTTGGTTCCGTTTTACTCGAAATTTTCTCAATTTTGGTTCCGAATCATTTCAACCTTATTTGGTTTAGTCCAGTCCAAATTCAACATAAGTCGGGTTTATTTTAAGAAAAAGGATTTCATATTTTTAACATTTTGTATTCAAAATTTCTCATTATTCATCATTCGTTTCTACATCTTCCAACTATAAATCCACACACAAAAATTATATTCGATTTTTTCATTCGGTCCAATTAGAACCTAATAGTAATCATTTGATCTTTATTCCATTTTCTTGAGAAGAAATTAATCTGATCCGTTCTTAAATTAATGCACACTCCTTACTTCACAATCATACTAATTAAAACTCGACCGACAATTAATTTACCCCATTTTAAGTATGTGACTTGCACATCAATGGTTCAAATCTTCATATTTTCTACTCTAATATCTCTTAAAAAATGTGGAGTAGCACAAAGTAAATTTTTTTGGAGTTTTGGCCATAATTTAATAAACTAGGCATCTTTAGTGTACTCTATGAGCCCCACAAACAAGTTCATTCATTTTCTTTAAACACACAAAAACTTGTCAATTCATCTTCTTCTTTTTTCTTTCTTGAAAATGATTGACAAACTAATACAAAATTGGACAAATAATTGTTTCAAATGTCTCAAAACAAGATTTATCCTATAACTTTACACATCATTGTATCAATATGATCCTTAGGAAGAAAACAATAGTTGTGTCAAATCAATGTGATGATCAAGATAATTGATCAAAATTCATAATTTTACTTATTTTGTTATAATTTGTTCGGATTTATTTGTTGGTCTAAATAAGTTATAATGATTCAACAGATGAATATATCAATATGAGAATCTATACATTGTCTCATACTCAAAATGAGTGTTTTATTTTTCATTTTTTATTAATAAATAGATTATAGCAGTATATGACAATCGACACTTGTCATATGTACTGTCACATCATTTTGTACAAAAAATATATATTTAAAACATTGAAAACATTTAGCATTTTCACTTAAGTTCGGTTTATGACCCAAATTTGTAAATAAAGTGTGTCGGCTAAGAATATGTCACAAACTTTGCTGGGCGTTTACACGTCAAGTGAACAACAAATCAAATAAAATGGATGTTCAACGTCGCGAATTGACGCGAGGATACGAGGTTAGGTGTTTAAATTAAATTTTATGTCACAAACAAAACACAATAATAGAGATTAGTGTTCCACTTTATTGAACAAACAAACCAAATTGAATCAAATCAAGTGTATTATCATTTATAGGAAAGTAGCCAAGCACTGAAGTGAACGATTGAGATGTGGTCTCAGCCCATCTGGTCCGTCAGATGGGCAAGATCCAGCTTGTCATGATGAATCAACGGTTGGATGGGCCCAACTGAAAATGGGCCCCTGTGGTACATGTGATTTCCTGATCCATGAGTTGTTCAGAGCAGAATAGAGGGCCACCAGCTGCGGTCCATGAAGCAATCATGCACTATACAACACAGGAGTAGAGAAGAGTAGAGGTCTCGGCTGCGTGAATGGGAAGAGATCTCGGTTCCGATCCCCACTCAATACGTTTTTAGGGAGAGGTGAAATCCTTAACCTGTGAACATATCTCGAATGAGGATTAGTTTGAGTGTGATCAAACGGCTTAAAGATGTCAATCGCCAAAGTGCGGACATGCTCTGGAACCCTATGGTTTAAAACCGAAAAAAAAAGAGATCAGGAAAAAAGTTTCATCTCCAAAAATGTACATACTTGCGATATAGACCCAAACTCGTCGGCACTTTAAATTCAATATGAATATTTGCAGGTTGCGATTGAGTATTTCTTAAAAATCTACGGGTTAGAAGAACTTGCATTCACTTCGAGTTAGGCATCTCCGACCCAAATTCAGAGTTTGAATTTTCGCCTCTTACGCAAATCTGTTACATAGAGGCTTCTACCGAAGCAAAAAGGTACCTTATACATGCATGTGTTTATTAGTTCTTTTAGTGTCGCGATTTGATGTAAGATATGTTCTCTTAAATCTGGCCATCCAATAAATAGAAGAAAAAGAAAAGGATTAGATATACGAATGACGTGTTACTAACTTGATTGATTTTATTAGTTGGATCACTATATTGATGTCAATTTATAAGAAGTCATGAATACATATTTTATTGATTTTGGGACAATATTTTTGTCGATCTGAAGAAGAAGAAAAAAACTCGTATTAGAACGAAGAGCACAATGGCATATACGATGGAAGACAGTTTGGCCGTCTCGACCATCAATCAGAGAGTTCGGTTGAATGCATGAACCAGTTTTGTGCCGTAAAAGTGCCAAGCGGGTCACGGGTGGGATTATTTAGAACAGAGTGGTAATTAAGTGGTGGTGTGTCCGCAGCTTAACATGCAACTTGGCCTCGGCCTCCTCGGAGTCGCCTCAAACTTGATACAAATTGGTCAGTTGCCTTGTCGAGATGACTCAGAGAATGGTGGGTCGTTCGAGAGTTTTTGGGCCGATGTTGAGGCAGTGCACGACGTTCATGGCTTGTTTGAATTAAAGGAAGTGAATCCTAAATAAATATTGGACTTTTGCTCGACTTGAGTCACTTATTTCACTTACTCACGTATTTAATTAATTAGTTCAAAAAATGTAGTCTTAATAGTATTTCAACCTACATTTTTACTCTTTTATAAATATGCACGTCCTTTCATAGAATATTGTCGAACTTATTTTGTTTTTTTATCAGCGATACCAACATCACTGATGGTTTTGATAAGATTTGAACTTGATACATCCGAAGAGAAATCTAAGTACTTTAAACCACTAGATCTAATGAGTGTTGGTTATTTTGTTATACATTTTTCTTTAAAATCGTTCATTTTGGTAAGGTTTGAGACTGTCACAACCGAATATAAACCGAACATCAAATCGGTTCTAATCACTTCAAAATACCATATCGAATCAAATAGTCTAAATCAGAGCCGGATCAAATAGATTGAATTTATTCAATTTGGTTCGGTCCATTTTTTCAATTTAACCTCCAAATTCACACGTGGAAGCTGCACGAGGACTCAAGATCCCTGGTCCGACGTGGAGCCAAAAGGGTAGCATGACGTGGCAGGGGTGCGTATGACGCACTCCGCTCACTGTAGCAGCACACTGTGTATACACTACTAGACAACGTCTTTGTTGACCAAAGTCACGTGCTGTAGGAGGAGTCTGGAGCAGAGCAGGTACGTATTGCTGTTTATTTATAGTAAATAAAAATTACAATAAATTAAATAAATAATTACACGTCGGTTGCTTATCCATCTCTCATAAGTTTGTCTAGAGTGGGAATAATAATTATTTGTATTATTAAAAAAAAGAAAAAAGAAAAGAGTAGTGGGCCCACCCCTCACAAGCTACACCTCTCAAGAAGTCCGTGAGAACACGCGCCGATCTGTATCAAATTTCAAGCTAGCTTATTGGCGCAGGGAGTATTCATCTTCAGTGCTGGTTTGTTTTGCCTAAATAGTCTTTAACGGAGGTATCATGTAAAATTCTCGTTAAGACGATTGTGGTCACGTAGAATTTAGGTTGTTTGTTAAGTTCAGTTAAAAACCGACTTAGTGGAAAAGAACAGTGTATTTCTCCAGTCCTGGAGCCAAAAGTCATTTGACAAAAAATGGTCTAGTAGGAAACAGTAACTCCAGGAGGTCTTAGACAATGTTTAAATTGCTCTGAAAGATAAGAGAGAGAAGGGAAGGGTAGAGCACAAACGACTATTTTTTTGTATTGTACATAAAATTTGATCAACATGAACCAAAATTTCCAACAAAATAAACAAAAACAAAACCTCATTTACATATTGATTCAGGCAAAACAAACAAGCTCTAAGAGTTGATCTATGTAATTAACATTAGATAATATATTTAACCCCAACCTAATACATACCAACATGTCCCCATGGAGACTTGAACTCGAGATACAATGGTACCTAAGCGGTGCACTTACCACTTGGACCGCAAGGTGTTGGTGAATGAATAATCCTTCAACCTACTATAAAACTACAAGTATATTGTCTCCAAATGTTCTGCACTCAAACATGACTATCTTGAATTCATTGATGTACTCTGTGAGAGTTTCACCCGTATTTTGACTTAACATTGAACACAACTATATGATATGTCTTGATTGAAACAGTGAAAGAGACCCGATTGAGGAACATTTCTCTAAATTATTCCCAATTAATAATGGAACTCTCATAAATATATAGTACTATGTTTATGCCCTTCCTTGAAGAGGGTTTGGCTTCATATTGCATACCACATGAGTCTCCTCACCCCATGCGTCTCAAGGAGTTGCAGAAGCTCATCTGTAAAACATGCTTATGCTTTTAGAGGTATGAGGTGGCGTGTTATCAGACTTGGCCAAGTATTTTGTTGTCTCTTCTTCCACCTCTTACGAGAAGTTCTCTGATAATTTATTAGACATATACGTTTTATTCGCCTCTAGTGAATAGAAAATCGAGTGTCATTGAGCAATGAATTCAAGAGCCGACTTCTTCGGTTCAAATTTTTCGATCTAAACGTTTTATTTTCAAACCAATTTATCTATATGTCATTCGAAATGATGCTTCTCTTAAACACATGCATCAACTTTCTAGTGATTTGAATTACTTATCAAAAATTAGGTAACATCAATATAAGAGAGGTTTATGGAGCTTAATAATGCATTGTACTAAGAAGAACTAAAACAACTCTAAGTTAGAAGGAACAAATGTACTTAGTATAAACTCAACATTCACAAATTCACATGCTTTGACATTAAAACATGCAATCCATTGCTTAAAGTCCAAACTAAGTTGCTCTATTTCAATGCCACGTGGCAACCAAGCCAAGCCTTATCATCTACCCCAAACTACTCCATGGCCCATGCATTGGACTTCAGAGCTTAGAATTTAGAGCCGTTACAACCAAAAAGTGGCACACACTCACTAGCGCGTGCACATCACGCGCCCTATCCTCCACGCGCGCGACTCGCCGCCGTACGCTAAAAAGTGTGTGAAACTTGAGAAGAAAAAAAAACTTTTCCATCACCGAAAAATTTAACCGTTGTAAGAGGACACGTGTTGGCTTTCCTGTCCACCTGTCTCCTTCGGATTCTCTCACTTTCTCTCGTTTTCTCTCACTTTCTTGTTTGTTTTCTTTCTCGGGTTGTTCTGTTTTAAGGCAAAGAATACAATCCCACACCTCTCTCTCTCTCTTTCTCTCTCAAATTTTGATCCAACCCGTGATTCCTCATCAATCGTCTTCCACAAAATCCCCAAAAATTTACAGTCTTTGACTCCAAAACCCTCTGTTCTCTAATGGGTCTTCGCCGAATCTGAGAAATGACGAACCTTCTCATTGTGGTCCTCTCCTCTGTTTTGCTCTGTTTCTCTCTAAGCTCCGCAACTACCGGATTCGGGTTCGGGACCTTAACTCTCAGTAGCTTGAAGCTCCTCGGCGATGCCCACATGTACAATAGCAACGTAAGGCTCACCAAAGACCTCGCTGTCCCCAACTCCGGCGCCGGGAGGGTTCTCTACGCCAAACCCGTCAGATTCCGGCAGCCCGGAACACACTTTCCGGCGAGCTTCTCCACTTTCTTCTCCTTCTCCGTCCAAAACCTGAACCCGTCCTCAATCGGCGGCGGGCTCGCCTTCGTCATCTCCCCGGATGACGACACCATCGGCGACGCCGGCGGATCACTCGGACTCGTCTTCGGCGAGAGACTTGGCTTCGTTGCCGTCGAGTTCGACACTCTCATGGACGTCGAGTTTAAGGACATTAACGGAAACCATGTCGAATTGGATCTCAATTCCATGGTCTCTTCTCAGGTAACAAGAATCAAATCATAGATCACAATTAAAAAAAATCAAATTAATTAGTTACTGAAACTAATTTTTTCGATTGCGTTCTCCTATTTATGATGGACAAGACAACGCGAGTACTCTATTTCTGCAAACCTGATATGTCCAGAGAACAGCTCCGTCAAGGAAGAAGAAGCAAAGGAAAGAAAAGACGAGAGTGTGAGAGAGAGAGAGATGAGGAAAAAGAGGCGCTTTTGAGCTTTTTTTTAATAAAAATGCCACGTAGGATAAAACCGTGCCAGAATTAGCCACGTCGGATATAATTAACGGCTCCGTCACGATCAACTAACGGCGGGTACTACATCTGGTACAAAATCAAAGTTTGGGTACTACATCTGGTAAAATAAAAGTTTAGGTACTAGATTTGATTCTGTGTATAACTTTGAGTACTAAATATACATATAACCCTAAAATTTAAAATTTATATTTAACTATTTCATGTTTGTTACTTGATACATATTTACCATGTTAAATTAAAATATTATTAGTTTTTTTATGATAAATGTATAAATTTTAAAAATAATTTAGATATTTTGTTATTTAATATAAATTATGTTATAATTTAATAAATATTATTTTTATCTTAGAATGAGTAAGTCTCATTGTCCCACATAAAAAAGAGAGAAGAAAAATTAGTAAAATTTGCATTATAAATAAACATTTATGTTAAATTGATCAACTCAAAATTGAAATTTGATCTAACCATTTATAGTATGATGCTCATTTGAAAATCGGGCACAGGTTGAACCGATTTTGAATAAAGAAATTATATTTGACCTCTTAAAGACCTTAAATTTAATGATCACCTCATGTATTAATTTTTTTTTTCGTTCTCCGAATGTTTTGTTACTTAATATGTGATTCTGTTTTCTTAGGATATTTATCACACCTGTTTTTTTATTTTATTTTTATGTTTCATTTTTGTGTGTGTAAACCACCGGTTTAATTCGGTTTAGGATTTAGTCACAATTTAAACTCTGCACCCTTTTCATTAGGTGTGTTTAGCGGGAATCGAAACCGATAGCTCTTCCCACAATCTCATCATGTGTTGTTAACTAAGCCACAACTCATTAATTATTCATGTTATATTCTATGAGTTATTTTTTAAATCAATTCTAATTATATTTTAATTATTAACTTAAATAAGTTAAATGAGATCATCTAAACATATAACTCGAGTCTTCATCTTGGATTTAGTTACAATACATTTGTAAAGTTATATAATTTTGTCTCATATACTAATTTGTTGTCATCTCAACTCAGTTTAACGATCATTCGTTGAAAAAAAATGGAAGAAAAGTGGTTGCAATACATAGAAGTATGAATATATATAATTATAATAAATTACCAAAAAGAAAATATATGATTATGATAAGTTGATAGCTAGAGCTCATAAATGAGAGAGAATATCATTTAACTTATCATAGTAAATAATAATAATAATTAATAAGAGACCTGGACATCGTCGGGTAAAAAAACTAGTTATAATTTTATATTATAATGAATGAGTTTAAAATAAAATATATATTTATATTTTCAAAAATAATATATATGTTTAATATTTTTACACAACGTATTATAACGTATCGTATTCTAAACTTTATAAAAGTTATGTATTTCGTATCCGTATCATTTCGTATTACGAATTTCGTATTTTCTTTTTGTGCAACATAGGTACTAATTGACTTGGGAAAAAAAGAAAAAAGAAATTCAAGGTATATTGTTTAGATTGATATATATGATTTTTGGATTATGTTGATGAATGCTTTAGGCGTCTGTACAAATGTTCAAATAAGACCTAGTAATCAAGTTGATTTTATAGTAGTGGAAGACCAAGTCTTTGCATGTATAGAATCTTACAATATAAGAAAATGTGTGATACTGGCTCTGTGTTGAGTACTTATGTTCTACTATTGAATTACTACAATAATATTAACAATATTATTTCATATTCTCTACAGCCTTGTGGTAGCCTTTTTTCCTTGCTGCCAGCTGACCGGACGAAACAATTCCAGAATTTACGATATCTCAAGATTGACCGGTGTCCTGGCATGGAAGTGTTATTCAACTTTGAGAAGTTGGAAAATGCAACAAATTCGTTTCTGCCCCGGCTAGAAGAATTGCACTTAGAAGATATGCATAAGTTGAAACATGTGTGGAAGAATGGTGCAGAAGCATGCCAGGGCTGTCAGAACTTACGGATTCTTTCAGTGACGAACTGTGACAATATGGAAC
>JAYMTK010001975.1:0-14919 GCA_036897405.1 Pelargonium myrrhifolium | reverse complement strand
GACACGTGGCAACAATTTGAAGCGCCACGTGTCGCAGAGTTAGACCATGTCTTCCCTATTATATATATATATAAGATTTCTGCAAAATATTTAATTTAAACACACATTAATTAGAAGACAAATAATCAAAAAAAAAATATACATTTTTGTGTGTATGTGTGGAAATTTTGATATGGAATTCAAATTAATCATTAAATTACACCTTAGTATTTATCATCACTGATATTACTATTATGATCTTAATTAAATTGTTAAGCATTCTCGAATAATTAGAACTAAAAAAAAAACTCGAAAGCATAAAATATATTTTTTTGAATTTAAAGAAATTTATACCGTGTGAAAAATCAAGGTAGGGTAAACAATCTTCTCCTCCATGTCTTCCTTGGCTCTTGAATAACAATAATCAAATAATTAAGTATCACTAATTGTAGGGCTTTTTATATAGAAAAGAAAAAGAATTTTAATCCAATTGTTATTGATTGGGACTTGTTCGAATCAAATATATTTTGTTATGAAGTGTCACATTGTTCTAGTGAAATAAGAACTCCTATTATGCACAATCTTTATTTAATAAAGCACTTTAATTCTAAACCAATTGAAGTTCGTATCAGCTAGTAATTTGATTTAGAGAAATTTTTTAATTTCCTTTATTTAGGCTGAAGAAATTGTTTTGTTTTTTCAAATTTCATTTTTCAATTTTTCATTGAGGTTGTGATACCGTTAAAATACTTGAATTCAGCGAATTGTAACATTTTAATTTTCTTTTCACCAGAATTAATTAAACGAACGGCCTCTTACTAGAGTTGTTATAGTAAAATAGCCACACACACAAAAAAACTGAACTAGTTTTACTGTGGATTTTTGGTATGTTAGTTAACAAAGTTATATTGAATAGGTTAAATTTGTGATATTTAATTGTTTTAAGTCGTGTTGTGCCAAAATTGTTGGAGAGTGTGTTGTGCCAAACGTGAAGATCTTATGTATCTTGCATAATGGTCTTGTTGTGCTAGTTGTGTCGTGTTAACTCGTCACGTTTAATAAATGTGTCGTACTCATGTTGACCTATAGAGCTTTAAAAAAAAAAAAAAAAAAACTTTGCATGCCAATATTTTTGTACAAATTGTTTCATTTAATAATTGTGTGTAAATAAATATAGGGTAAAATGTATATCAGTTGACTGATATAAAGTTATATCAATTGCAACTTAATAAAGCCAATGAGGTGATGACACCTCATTTAAAATCACTTATACCCACCCAAGTGAATTTGGGGGAGCGGACCATGATTTTAAATGATGTGTCACCACCTTATTAGTGCAACTGATATAACTTTATATCAGTAACTGATATACATTAAACCCATAAATATATCTAGACAAATATTAAAAATGATATTGAGTTTTTAAAAAAAATATTTGTTAACAATTTTTTGAGTGCTAGTTTAACCGAGTCAAGGGCATCAAATGCCATTAATTTTGGTGGGCTAAGATCGTTTGTTTTTCTGATTACGATATATTGACGTTAAAAAATTAATGAACTAATAACATATAAAGCAGGGTTAAATGAAAAAATTTAAAAATTTAAAAGGTACTATAGTTTCACACATTTTTAGGGCGAAGTAGACTTGCTGACGTGGCAGTTTCTAAAGACGTGACAGTGCCATGATGGCGGTTACCACCTACGTGGATGTGAAAACCGGCTATAGCAGGTCATAAGCGCCAAATGCATAAAACGAAGAGTCCATATGTGTTTTTATAAAATAAAAAAACACCCGAAGGGCTAAACGCAAAATCGAACTAAGTACAAAGGGTCTAAAAACAATCAACCCTAAATAAAAAATTATGAAATTCATGAAAATGTGATACATCATTAAATGAATATCCGATGAACGACTAGCCGAATCCAGTAAATTTTCACAATAGATCTCTAAGAAAAGTATTACAAAAATTAGTACTATCAAAGAGAAACTCTAATATCAAATGTTTCTTTCACTTGCATATTATTATTATTATTTAATAATATGGTGCACGCTTTTGAATCCGAAGTTCTCTTAGACACCTTGTTAAAATTCACTTCAACAATCAATGTATCGTTCTTTAAAAAGCCTCTCGAAAAATCATGAAGCTCCTTGAGCGCAATAAATTTAGAATATCCCATGCTTGGAACAGAGCTACAGAACCAAACTGAAGCTACAAAATTTAACAAGTGAAAAATTAGGCAATTTAATTTTCTAGCAAAATAAAATAAATTTCATTATATACGCGATTATATACTATAAAGTTTGTAACACGGTTAAATAAATGACATCTCATGTTACGATATTAAGGAATAACGTGAATAAGTAAGTACCTCGTGCAACAAAGTGTTTACCGTCGACTTGATCTTTTATGTGAAAAGTATAATCAACAAACAGTTTTTTCGGTGAGCCAGTAGTTCTCAGAAAAAGAGACAAATGTTGGCCTTCTACACGTGAGTCGCCTTTTGGATAAAGGGTTAGGTTCCTGAATGCGACGATGAAAATGTTATAGTCAACTATTAAAGAAGTTTTAAGAAAACATTTTCCGAGACAATTAACAAAGTTAAATGCAGAATATACGAATTGTTATCCAAAAAATGTAAGTAATGATTCATAAAAGTTAAGGGTATACCATGTATTCCCCGCAACTTCAAAATTGTAAGAGTGTAATTCTTTAGCACTTAATGTCGAGAATTTGTTGATCCTCCAAGTAAAAACACCGTTCTTAGGTGATTTTACATAAGAGAGGCACTCGGAGTTGATAGTACGTTTAACAACAAATAATTCAATGCCAAATTCACAACAGTCGTCCCAGAGATATCCATTTGAAGCATTCTTGAATGTATCGTGAGAAAGAAGCTGAGCAATACCCCATTCTCTCTTCATGTCATGAAATCTTCTCATTTCGGAATCTAAAAAGTACAAAATATATATTATGATCATAGTGCATGCACGTGCGCGCACGCATATATATGTCTGATTTGATAGAGAAAAATTTTCAATCCGTATTATTTTACTTCGAAAAATTGAGAAACAGATACGAGAATGTGGCAACTAGTTTGCATATTAGTTTCTTAAATTGAATAACTCGCTTCAAATACAATAAATAAATCAATTTAATAATAAATCTACGAGTAATGAATAAATTTAGTACCTTCGATGATCAAATATTTGTCGCGTATATGATCATAAACAAAGAATTTGAAGTGGACATTAACTTCCCATCCTTTAGAAAACCCTTTAGTATTTACTATGTTTAAATATAGTGAAATGTGACCATCTCCATTGCTTTTCTTATCTCCATTTGGGTACAAAGTCAATCTCCTACAAAATCAAATAGCAAATTTTAAATAAAAACAAAACAACCATAATTCATATAAAAATACTTATGTTGAACTCTCAAATATAATTGATTGCAAAACTTAATTAATATGGTATTTTTGCTTGTAAAATTAAGGGTCAAAATTTTAGTTCACTTTGCTCTAGGTGGCTTAAATTGTCATGTAATATAGATTAAAAAAAAAACTATTTAGATTGAAGCAATTGGCAACATTTAAGATCACACAAGGTTTCATCAAGACGTATTTTTTTGGGGCTCGATTAAGGGCATTTTGGTCATTTTACTACTTTAGAGATATTTTAATATTTATTTTCTGCTAGTATTATTATATAGAAATAATTATACATAGTAGACACTTTCTACTTTTTTATCTTTTGTTTTTATTTTTTCTAGAAGTAGAAAAACTTTCAAAATAATAATGTAGGGTTTCTCGAAATTCTAACTCTTATGCTGTCATTCTCAATAAAATTAAAAATCAAATCAACGGCTGAATATGCATCTATGTGTGTGTGTATATATAAGAATGTAATAGTTGGAATAATTGGGACTAACCAATGGTATCCTCCGGTTACAAAAAAAATACAGTTTGGAATGAAACATTAGCCGTTTTCGTTTGCCAAAATAATTATACATAGTAGACACTTTCTTCTATTCTTTTTTTAAAATTATGTTTTTATTTTTGTTAGAATTTTCAAAATAAAAATCTAGGACTTCTCGAAATTCTTACTCTTCTGCTTTCATTCTCGTTAGAATTAAAAATCACTAATCAACAGTTGAATATGCGTCTACGTGCGTGTGTGTAAAAGTATGTAAGAGGTGGAAAAATTGAGACTAACCAATGGTATCCTCCAACAGCAAAAACAATAGATTGATACTTCTCCAATTTACCTCTCTCCATAAAGGAGAAGGACTTTATTTTCATTGTGAAGTGTGATGGTGGGAGATGTCTTAATACTCTTGTAATTCCTGCAAAAATTTACTTTAAATTAATTAAAATAAATTATTGGATCAATATATATATATATATATATATAGCTAGAACCATATTTTAGAATTCTAATATGAAATTCTTATGTACAGAGTAAATGTTTCAAAATATTTCTAATTAATATATGTGAATACCAAACTTTAATTGAGATAAATATGCAATAGTATAGTAATGAATTTCATTATAAGTATATATTGGTATTTTATTTACTGAATTCCTTAATCAAAACTGCACTTAAAAAAAATGGTTTCAATTTTGTAAATTCAGTACACATGAACAGGGGAAAAAAAAAACAGAAACTTAAATCATAGTAGTTTCTTACCACCTTTGCACCAATATATTTGAAAGTTTTTAAGGAAAACCTAGAATAGAACTTGCAATTCGAATCCAAACTCGTGAACACCCAAAATTTAACCAATTTTTACGAATTCGAACTGCTTAAAACAGGCTTAGCTAAATATTAAAACAGGCTTAACTAAATATCGGGTCGGATAAGACAATGGGATTTTGACCTATATATTTTTATGTATAACTCAAAAATATGCATGAAGTCACACTTTTCATAGGTTAGATTAAGTTTTTTTTCTTCTTTTAGTCCAAAATTCAAATTACAGGTATCATATTCTTGTATGAGTTAAATTGTCGAGGGAGCTTTGACTCCGAATGAATCACTCAAAGTCTCAAACTAAGTTAGTCGGTATACAAATCATTTTACAGAACGTTTATAGTAATAAAAGAGAGAAGAAGCAAACGTACCGCCGGCGCCGGTGGAAACATCAAGACTAGGGTTACATAGCTTGTCTTCCACGGTAGGGCTAGGGTTAGATTGCTTATATTCCATGACTTAACTAATTGGTTGAAACTTGAATCAATAATGTTAGTTCGCAAATAAAAATAATGTGCCTATAACGTTATTTATATACAATGATAAAAAGACCAATTATACGTAATTAAAGTCCTCTTCACATTAGACTTTTATTTGCCATTAGGAAATATGTCTTCGAGTTGGTTTTGGTCTTATCAACCACTACTTAATATGCCCTTTTATTTGGGAAAAAATCACAATAATTTTGAGTTTTATCTTCTTTTTTTTTTTTTACTGCCCACTGGTTTAATGCCCTGACTACATCCAGTCCGACCCGCGTCGCGCATCTAGGTGCAAGTCCAAGCAGGTTGGACCACTTCGAACTCACTTCGTAATTTGACTGCCAAATGAGTCGCAACCCACATGTCATAACTCACCTGGGCCAACAAGCATACACATACAAGTTCTTCGGCCCGGCCCGGCCCGTTAGCCCATTTTGTCAACATTAATAGTGCCCTCAAAGATCATCTTCACTCCTAAGAACCCCCAACTCTTGCTCCTATCCAACCTTCATAAAGCTTAGGCATTATCTATTCAGCATATATTCTTCAATCCAATGTTTTAAAAACCGACCCTGACCTCGAACCGGTCATACCACCGGGTCGGCCGGGTCAGTCAAATTACCTATTTATATGCATAAGTTTATATCTCAAAATAGACATGTAACTAAGCATCAGTTTATAAAGCTCAACAGTCAACCCTTTCAAATGTTATATCTGCCCTTTCAAACCGGACAGTGATGCCACCGGGTCTCGGGTTTACCGGGTCAACCGGCCGGTCCGGTTTTGAAAACATTGCTTTATTCTCAATATAGATAGCAAAAAGTGTAAGTCAAGATGTTATTGGTTTAAAGTAAACCATTATTGAGATTATGAAAGCTCTGATTTCACAAATTCATGAGGCGAGCATAGGTGTAGTTTAATGTGTCGTATCTCTTCATTGGTTTAGATTAATATGAGAAACAAAAACAAAATGTTTCTCATATTGTTCATTAGTTTTTGATTTAAACCAAGTTGTCAGTGAAATTACAACACCTCATTAAAAAGTCTCAGACCCAATGAGTCGTTCCGCTCCCACAACTTCATTGAGGTGGAAGCAAATAAGTCAACAACAAAAAATGACATCACATTAAAATGCACTCGTGCCAACCCATATTTCCAGGTCAATTTGCATAGCGAAAACGACTGGTGGACTACATGTCAAAGAAACTCGAATATAATGTGTTAACCACAAGAATAAGCAGATGACATTGTTACTTACAAGAGCAACTCAAAGCAAGTTGATATTGTTGATGGAGACATGAATGATGGGAGAGAACAACAAGAAAGAGAAGATAAGATAGTAGTGTTTTCAAATTTCAATAGTCTAAGGTTCAAGAACAATATATAACAGAATTATTCCCCAACTGTTATATGATTCTCTCTATAAAGCTGGCAATTTGTGTCTTATCACACCACAAAATTGACGTGTTTGGGCTAACATGTTTAGTGATCATGTTGTGTTCGTCCAAAACGCGATCTACAATTAACTAGTCGTGTTGTGACGTGCACGACACACGCAACACGCATACTTAAGGGTGTAATTGTAAATTAATCCCGATAGCGTGTCAGACGTGTTAGTTCTATCACACAAAATGAGTTGGATCGTGTTCGTGTCAAACGTGTCGTGTTTTGTGTTCATAAACGTGTCGCAATTGTGCGTAGCCGTTCAGCACGGTTACTAACGAGTAGTGTTCGTGTTAGGTCGCACAACACTCAGTCAACCTGCAAACACGACAAGCACGAATTGCCAGCTCTAAATTTCTCAATCCATCTTCAAGAAGGAAAAGAACATGTCAACGGCAACAAGATGATGATCAAGTGGACCTGGAAATGCTAATGCTACATGCTATCGACACGATCAAAGGAATTTAACGAACAGAAATGGATTGCAAGATTGCCAGGTTTTGTTCTGTTTCTGTCGGTTCATTGAAGAAGAATAAGACGACATGCCATCACAAGGAACTTCTAGGCTCAAGCTCAACTATTCCTAGGACTTTAACACTACTTTATAAGTCAAAACTGATGGCAGAAAATTCTTTGTTCTTCTCACATCAGACCAATCGAAAACCGAAACATGGACAACAAATAGGAGCAGCATCAACCAGCTTTAGCCAATCAGGATGCTCTTATCAAGTAAAAAAGGCATTGACTTATGGCCTTTTTTCGATAAATTGGAATATTGTTCCTATCATCAAGTGGGAATAGGGGTTTCAATCCCTTAAACACAAATGTATCGCTAAATGATTTTGTTCTAAAAATGTCAAAACCCATTTTCAACCATAGGATTGAGAATGTCACAGAGAAAAGATGACAAAAATGGCATTTATCACATGTCTCGTGGCCCTTTGGAAATCGCCAGGAGCCAAGTTTGAGAGCAACGGGAAGAGAACACGAGACCAAGCTTTACTATAGAAATGACCGTGTTTAACGCACAACTATACGGAAACGAAAATAGACAAAATCATAAGAACAAGGTTCATGAGAAGAACTAATCCTAATTCTAATAGAAAATAATGGTTACCAAATCATAAAAGTAGCGAAATACTAATACTGCCTAAAGATAGAAAAAATCACCAGATAAAGAAACAATCCCGACAGCTCATGACGACGTAATGGCAAAGCGATGGGTGTTGATTGCGGATCCACTATAAATGTACAAACCGAATTTTGCCTTAATTACTAGCATCAATGTTTTTATGGGGAGTGAATAAAATTCTATTTTTATCCCTATAGATTAGTGATCAATGAACATGAGAGGCATAGTATGAGCCTAATAAAATCCTAGAATATATTCCGAGACATGAACCTAGATGTGATTGGATCAAACTGATTGACAAAGATTCTATTCATGAGGCAATTAGAATAAAATGGAAGCAAGTCATTGGCTATAAATAAAGGCTTAAGAACAGTGCATTTAACATGAAGATAAAATAAGAGTGAGAGAGAGGAAGAGAGGTCCTACATGAAGATGAAGGGTCTTGTTTTGTAGCCAAGGATGACTTGCCTGCGACCTCGAACTTGGGGTGTGTCTAAAAGCCACAAAAAATCCAGGATTCGGGTTTTTTAGACTCATTGTGTGGTATACAGGCAGTCTCCTGGGCTAACGAGACAGATCCTTTTCTTTCATGCTGGACCTTTTCTTCTTTCCTCGGTGCCTGCTTGATTCAACCTGAAAGAGCACAACAATGGAAGTTACATTTCAAGTTTCCACAATGTAAGTTTCCGTTCATGGCTATTTATAGATAATGAACCACCTCAATTCCTAAACTTCTCAAATCTCAAATGTTTATGGTTTTGTATATGTTTACACTTATAAACTATCTATTAAAGCTAATCTGTAAGAGGGTCAGATGCCTCGTTATCGACCTCAACTACGTATAATTTTAATTGTATCATAGGTATCCTCTATGAACCTCAAGGAGCAAGCTAGTTCCAGTGGCCAACAAAAACACTATCGCACTACCATACTTGCTACAAGATAATATTGGTTTTCTGAATTGCAAAAAAAATCTCTATATCCCATTTCCGGTGATTCTGTTTTTCATCGATAGAGCGGGTTAAGAATCTTCTTCTATATTATCCCAAACAGGTAACCCTACTCATTCATTTGATTTTGCCAATAGTCTGTAACGCTAATCCTAAAGAAATAAACTGAGAAAGTGCCACTGAATCAGATAGGTGACTATTTGTTATTGTATAGCTTCAGTTAGTCTATGAACATATATGCTGAATTTGAGAAATGGAAAGACAAAAAACGGTACTCTTAAGAAGTTCAAACAGTATAAAAGGCTATATTTATGTACGTATGTCAGACGGAGAAATTATTTCTTTACAGCTATATATGAAAATATGTTCCAACTCCAGCTCCATGTATAGAAATAATAGCTATGAAAGTTCTCAGTAATCAGACAAGAAAGTGCGTGCAAAAAACAAAACGGAGCAAGAATGTGAACTGAGTCGTCGACTTATCAAATCATGCAGGCAATGCAAAGCTCGGCTCTGTCCAGTGTGGAGGATCCATCACCGCACAAGCATCTGTTTTCTCAAAATTGGCAACCTACAGCAAAACCAGTGCACATAGCAGAGAAAATGTTAAATTCATGACCCCAAAAAATGTATGCTACATGAAAGCGGGCTACGAAAGGAATCAAAATGTTAAAAAAGAAATATATACATATATGTAGTACCTTTTGCTTGCAAGAGGGGCAATGGTGATACTTATGCCACAGACAGTCCATTGAAGGAAGAAGAAAACAAAATCCAAGCATCATTGGCATCATGCAACCAACAACGGCTGCCAAACTTGGTTTTGATCTGGATTGCACATAGAATATCATAATTAAAACACAGAATAATACAAATGTAATGTAATAGCATACCTACTGCGACAAACTGATTCTACAGTGCAAAGAAAGAAGCATATAGTGTGGACTTCAGTTTAAGTGCAAAATCTGTTGGAGCACTTGGATGTTAATCAATTGCTTATTGAGCTCAAAGTTATCCACATAGATTGGGAGATGGAGTAGATTAATTTGATCCAGTATATAACTGTTATTACGTGATAATTAGCTCTTTGTGTTAAGAGAGAGAACTAAGAAAACATTCCTCTTAGTGAAGAAACTTACAGCAACACTTCAAAGGATTTATCTCTTCTACTTATTATTGATTACTGTTGCTCCACTCTTACTGTGGCATTGTACAGATGCAAATACAAAGTGAACCAACATGGGAGAAAAAAAGGAAAACTCCAAATTTGATAACAACCTTCCGTTAGAAGTTGGAAGAAAAACTCAATCAGTAACAAGATTCGGGGTTAATTTGAAGCATTTCATAGCAGTTTTAGAACAGGAATCCTATAGTTTGAAGCATTTCATCACGGGTTAGGTCAATCATTCCTATGTTCTAAGCTGTCAGGAAACCTTTTCTACATCAAAAGATGCACTATGATTACATCAACTATGGCTAATTTCCAAACATTGTTACATTTCCGTTACTTCATGGGGCCTTGGCCATAAAATATTTCTACTGCACAGTAACTATAATGCATTACAACAGTACCCTTCTTGCTTTTCCTGACCTATACTGTATGAATCAGCGTGCTACGATATAATTCCACATCAAAATACACTCACGTACTCAATTAGTAGCAGCAGTTGGACAAAAAACTATAAATTTCATAACCAGCTGAAACACATCAAAGTGTTTGTGAGATTCCAAGTGTACCTTTCTTTCGCCTACCAGCAGATTGTTGAATCTAAGAAAATTTCAGGACTAAAGAGAGTGATTAACACTTGGATTTCACAACTAACAAAAATTTGCATACAAAATTCAATTAAGATCCACGAGTCACAACTAGAAATTTCACAACTAACTGAAACCAAACAGATTGTTGAATCCAGCTCAAATTCAGGGTTACAAAGACTGATCAAAACTCCAATTCCACATATAACCAAAAACATCTAGCATACAAAACATCAATTAAGATTCACAACTTGACATTTCACAACAAACTGAAACACAATCAGAAATGCTTGAAAAATTCTAAGTGCACCTTACTTTAAAAGCTTCACCAACCAAACATATAACCGAATCTAGCTAAATTTCAGTACTACAGAAAGTGATCAAAACTCTGATTCCACAAATAACCAAAACATTTAACATTCAAAACATCAATTAAGATTCACAACACACTGAAACACAATTCTATGCGGACCTTACTTTAAGGCTTCACCAACCAAACATATAATCGAATCTATCTAAGATTCCAGTGTTACAGAAAGTGATCGATACTCCAATTACACACGTAACCAAAAAATTAGCATACAAAACATCAATTAAGGTTCATAACTGGAAATTTCACAACAAACTGAAACAGATTCTGAAATGTTTGTAAGATTCTAACCGTACCTTACCCAAAGTTTCACCTACCAAACAGATCACTGAATCTAGCCAAATTTCAGTACAACAGAACATGATCAGAGCTCAAATTCAACAAATAACCAAAAAATCAGCACACAAAACATCGATCAAACACCAATTCACCAATAAACTAATTTACTAACATCCTGACGAACATAGCAAACCCTAGAGAGCAAAAGATGGAGAGTGATGAATTACCTGACGACGGTGAGGCCGGTGTCGCCGCAGAAAGCGCAGTTGAAGGGAGCGGGTGTGTCTCTGTAGATCGTCTGCTGAATCGGAATCCCCTTGGGATCGCAGAAGACGGCGTTTGGCGGGATGATTCCGCTCTGGTACGGATTCTCGGTCACGAAGTACGGAACTCCGAGGACTGGCTCGTTGTGCTTCGTCATCTTCTCAGCTCAGTGACGGCGGAGGCGGTGGTTGCGATGATCGGAGATCGGAGATCGGCGAGTGATTCGAGTCTTGGAAATGAAGCAAAGGAGGTTTTTCTGGTGATTTGTTGTATTTTTTTTTAGTTATATTACAATTCTAGGAATTTCCGGGATATGTAATATTGTGAATTTTAATTAGCATTTAATTGTTGACTGAAAATATGCTAAGGTTTGGTCCTATGCAGTGAAGTTTCTCGGACATTGTGGGGAATGAAAATGAAGTCACTCGAGACAGATTGGAAACAAACAAAATTATTTACGAGAATGTGAAAATCAATGAATTTTCGGTGAGATTGAAGTCGGAAGGACGCTGGGA
Source organism: Pelargonium myrrhifolium (assembly GCA_036897405.1). NCBI lineage: Eukaryota > Viridiplantae > Streptophyta > Magnoliopsida > Geraniales > Geraniaceae > Pelargonium > Pelargonium myrrhifolium. The sequence continues at coordinate 3,001 of JAYMTK010001975.1, read as the reverse complement.
CTGTGCATCTCAACGGCACAAAAGAAAGGCACTCCGGTGAGCAGAGACTAATGTTTCAGAATGGACCGGCGTCGCGAGGGGCGGCAACCCGGCGGATTTGACATCGATGAAGGCGACTCTCATGTTGGTTGAATTGAAGGGGGCGCGTCGCTGCTGCAACGGTGATTTTAAAACACCACGGATTTGTATTTTAAGAAATCATCATTTTGTCAGAAGATTACAATTTGAGTTTCGAGTCGGATTTTATTATATTTTGGGAAGGTCTAACATGACTCGAATGGTTTAGAGATTTTATACATAAAATGTTACAATTTTCACGACTTAATTCAAACCTTTTTTTTTTTTGTGATAAATTCAACTCAAAACTCATTTTCAGCTTGAAATGGATGTCAATAAAAATAATACTTTGTCTCAAAAATAACATGCTATATAATAGTTTCGGATAACATGTTATTACTTTAAAGGAAAGTGCTAAATGTCCGAAATTTTATACAAAATGACATGACAATTTATGTGACATATATGTATTCCACTTCTCCGCATTTTAAATTAGGTTTTAACGAATAATAACCTGACATATATGATATCACCATCCTTTTATGAATTTTTTGCGATTTATAAGACATATTTTACTCGTGGGCCGTGGTAATTATGCCAAGTCATTAGTAAAATAATTGATATGTTATACTCTTATTAGTTGATAAATATTTTTGTATAAAATTTGAGACATATAACATTACCCCACGAATGAAAGTAAGAAAAATAAAATTTTGGAAGAGCAAGTAGTTTAAATTAATTACTTTAAAACATTTTTTTTTTGGTTTATTTATTTATTTACTTTTCAGAAGAAAAAAAAATACCTTTAATTGAGTGGGCCTGGGCGTATTCCTATGATTTTAGTATTGGGCTTTATATACACATTAATATTGTGTTTGATACCCAAGGAAAAGGCCCAAATAAAATTGGATCTATTAATGGGCCTTATTGAAAATTTAGTTGATACTACATTTCTAATGAGGCCTCCGAACTTTTTTTTTTTTTTGAAGGGGAGGCCTCCGAACTTTGACTCATACAAAATTTTATGAATTTATATTTGATTTTTGTAGGGGAAAAATTATTTCTTAGCTTTCACGTTAGAGCTAACAATTTGGACCCATCTTTAAAAAAGAAACTATAATTCGATATGATTTTATGCCACCTTGATTCGATCTAACCAACTTTCATGTCGAGACGAATTGAGCCAGATATCTTGTGATGATTTTGGTCATATCAAATCGAATAAACCCACACCAATTCACATATTTTACACCCAATAAAGCAAAACACGTTTTGCTCCGCATTTTGAATCCTAAACAATTCTAAAATCTTTTCGGGTCGGATTTAGGTTAGAATTCATCAACCCAAAATTTCCATGTCTAATATGTCGTCGCTAGTTAATTGAAAAATAGTTTTTTGTAGAGAGATTCTAGGGTCCTATGTTCTTTTATCTTTTCTATAACTCTAGACAATACATGTTTCTAAGTATAACTTAACTAGGAAAAAAAAAATACATGGTATCAGGGCAACACAAAGAGGCCCGATAACATGCATACAATTTTAATCCGACCCATTTAAGCCTGAGTCTAAGCAGGCTTTGCTTGCAAGACATTATTAGCCTACCGTAACAAAATTGAGCTGATAAGAACACGTGCATTTTTTTTTCTCGCCCACAATCTTATTAGACACGTTTAAAGGTACCTTCATGCGGCTATCTATTGTATGGTTTGAACTGACGAGTTGATTAACGTTTAATTGAAAACGAACAATATAGTGTTTATTTATTGTATTTGTAGTGTAGCAAGTGTGGATCATGATTAACTCTAAGATTAATGCAAATCTTGCACTAATTACAATTGATTAACCCATGTTCAAGTCTTGGGAGAAGCAAGACAACACATGACCAACAATATCAAGAAAATGGTGTGAATGTGTGTTTGCTTTGCTTCTATGCATAAAAAAGTGCATAGCTTGCAAATGCCAATGACAGAGCAAGAGACATTCTATAATTCTACATATAATATATTTTTACATCCACAAATTTATTATCACAACAATAAAATGAATAAAATACGTATTTCACATGTCGAGAAAGATACTCATTTCTAAACCATTTTTTTTGAAGCAAAACGCAAAATATTATTAAGCATATGATCATGTTACATCGGGATGTAATATAGACCAAAATTTTGATTTATAACTATGGGTAATTGCACACGAACTTCGTGTACTTTACATGTTTTGCACATGAATACCCTAAAATTTTATTTTAAATTTTGACAACCTTGTACTATGCCGGAGGCTTCTCCGTCTCTTTACCATCAGTTAAGTGTCAAAAGACCAAAATACCCCTGAATTTTTAACTCTTTTTTTTCCAATTTTTAAATTAAAATAATAACTTTTTTTGAATGAATTTAAATAATAGGAATTATTATTAAATTATTTTTTATAAAAAAAAAAAAAAAAAAAGAGAATAAGGGTAAAATGGACATTTCTAAAAAAGTAGGTCACATGATCAAAAAAAGGAATACTCCGTTAGAAATGGAATATTCTGTGACGGAGAGGCCCCCGACATAGTACAGGGTAGTCAAAAGTTAAAATAAAATTTTGATATATTCATGTGTAAAACGTGTAAAGTACAAGAAGTTCATGTGCAATTACCCATTACAACTATCCCTACAACCAACCTATGGCCTAAAAACCCCCATGCAACACGGAGATCCCTAAAACCGATACTAAAAACCAAAAGACTAAACGCAAACCAACTAAACCAGCCATCAAGGCTCTATTCGAAAACAGTAAACTACGAGCAGACCGTCAAAGATTTAAACCAAGACATAAAGATAGGAATTCAGACGTAATACTCGCGTACCCTAAAACCAGCACAACGACAACAATACGAGATAATAACAAAAAAATTAATCCAAAATTTAATTGAACATGTCCTAAACTTGCTGTAATTTTG
>JAYMTK010001974.1:0-14923 GCA_036897405.1 Pelargonium myrrhifolium | reverse complement strand
CAATTTCACTGACAAAAAAAGAGCTGTTGAGCTCATTCTTCTTTGCCTCTCTCTTGTTGTGAAGGGCGATTTGGTCAATGACCAAATGGTCCTGGAGATACTTTGGTCCAATAGCTTTTGGCTTCTGTACTGGAGGAAAACACTCCAGAACATCAGTAAGTTGTTGAAGTTAACAAACAACTGGTATCCTACTTGGCCAAAATCCAACTTACCGGAAATCCTATGTGGAGTTGATGTGGAGTTCCGGTGAGTAGGATCTAGGCAAAACAAACAAGCACTAATAGTCTTGTAAATGTTATAAATTAGGGTTTGTTTGACACAAGCCTGAGGTGGACGCCTGAGCTGAAAGGGAGGGTGACGTGGCACAGTACAACCGGGAGCAGACGGTTAATTGGACCAAATAAAAAAAATTCATGGACTAGACTGGATAAAATGCAAGTACGAGAGACAACATGCAAATACAGACAAGCTGAGGTAGACAGATAAGCTGGAAAAAAAAAAGATGACATGCCACAATGCAACCGAGAGGCGGCACCCATACGATACCTACCGTTTGACCAATACCCTTGCTTTTATTCCTCCTTAATATTTAATAACAGCCATAATTTGTTTTTGTTGAGTAGCTGCTCAACACATTCATAAAAATAATTATACGTGTATATATAATAAGCATGCTTCTCAGATGTTTCCTTTGCAAAATTTAATCTTTTAAACGTAGCTAGCTAGCTAGGAAAGGCTTGAAATATGGGGACAGATCACACTTTGGTCACAGCTTTCTCAATCATCATGTCACACCATATGTATAAGGTAGTAGTAGTACTCATGAACATATATATTAGAGAATAGAGAAGCTCGTATTAAAATGAACCCACACCAAACCAAACGGCTAGTTGGCCGTATGGGATAATGTACTTTCTTCCCCATTATTATCTGTCTCCAATATATAAAAAAAGAATGGTACTGTAATGGATTAGAGAATCTTTTTATTATACTTTATATTGTAAGGTGTCAAGTTTAATTTAAAATCAAATTTAATTTTAGGTGAACAATCAATAATTGAAGTTTGGAGGGAGCTAAAAAAGAATGAAGTTTTAATGTACTAGGGTTCCACCCTCTAGGCGGCGGTTAGGTTCTTTTATGTAAAACTAGGTGGCAGCGACGACAATCACGAGGAATAAAATGAATAAAAAGAGTAAATGACTAAAAGGTTAGGGTTAGAATTTCTCAAAAGCGTTGGAAGCATGAGATTTTCTTAATTTCGAAGCTCAATGAGCAGAGTTGGAATTGACCACTCGAATCTCTTTCTAGGATCCGTGCATCACCAGTATCTCTTAATTTGCAAGTGTTTGGTGGGTTATGTTTTTACTCGCATTGAGTTTTGGAGATGTGATTGTGAGTTTGGATCTTGCCATGAGGTTTAGGAATCATGGACAATACGGGTAAGATCGAATTTTGAGTTAGGATCCAACAACTTAATTGATGAACTAATTTGTGGTGTTACCAAGAATTCGAATTTTTCTAGTTCTATTGACTGTAGTGTTAGAATTCCAAACACCGGTGAGGGATGCTAACCGTTAAGTTGATTCAGGATTTGTAGGTGGTCAAAATTACAATCCATCTATTGTATTTCATTTAGGACATTTGTTAATAAAGTTAATGTTGCATTCGAAAAATATAATTGAAGTTAGGAGGAGGAGAGGACTTGAGGTGCCTTCCTGTTGGGGAGTTGTAGGAGGAATCAAGTGTTTAGCTTGTGGCTGCAGCAACCAACCATTTTAGGAAATCAATGGTTTATTTTTGGAGAGTAGCACAAGTATCATAGGGTTGTGTGAGAGTGAGAGAAGAGAGCCAGACCAGACCCTTTGATTTGAATTTATGAACCGTTGAAAAAGCAACACCACTCAGCTAGCTCCTCCGACCACCAGACCAGCCCCACCACATTCTTAGCTGTATTATCAATAATATTCAAACCTCTAAGCTAAAAATGAAACGCGGTCGGTGGTGGTTGGGTCATTTTCTTTAATAGCTCCTCCTCCTTCCCCACCAAGCCCTATAAACACTATTTTTTTCAATCTTGTTTGATGTTTTGAGTCCTTTTTATTTATATTTTAAACAACAAAAATTCAAACGTACCCTTCAACTCCAAGCTCCTTACTAATTGTTGCTGCTATAAATCCCAAACAATGCACCCTTCATTTCTCTCAACAAGGGTTTTCTTTTCTTCTACGAGGTCTTCTAAGCCTCGTAGAATCAAGAAAACCCATCTTTAACATCATCTCCAACATCCCAAATCCATATATATTACTTATGGAGATTCATGCTAGGAACTCAGTGGTGGCCAAGAGGCTATGGAACGTGTTGAGGATCACATTCTACATGATGAGGAAGGGACTTGTGTCCAAAAGAAAGTTGATGATGGACATGAACCTCATGATGAACAAAAGAAGCAAGCTCCTCAGAAAATCTCTCAGCAACCTCATGCACCATTCAAGAAACCATCATCATCATCATCATCATCGTAACGTGTCGCGTGGTAACAGCTTCGGCTTACAGGAGTACGAGTTTTCGTGCAGCAACAGCCCCAATCCTGTTTTTTTCCACGTGACAAATAACAAGCGCAAACACTACTTCCCCTGCATCAACCCCCCTGAGGTCTCAGAGACAGAGGAAGCTGATGAGTTTCTTGATGATCAGCACCCTAACGCTGTCGTTTTGGTCCCCAAGACTCCGAGTCCGGTGATTCGGTCCCCATTGTCAGTTCGGGTGTCCAATTACTCGTCGGAGGAATTCGATCATGCCGGTGGGAGCCGGGAGGTGGACGACGAGGCGGAGGAGTTTATCAGGAGATTCTATGAGCAGCTGAGGGCTCAGAGCCGTGTCCAGTTGTTGCAGTATCAGGAGATACAGTATCAAGAAATGCTAGCCAGAGGAACCTAATTGAATGGAAATAAAATTACATATATGCACATGTATAATATTGTTGTTGTTACTACATGGGAACATATATTGATTTGTGGTCTATGATTGTGTTGCATTTCTATTGTGTGTTGTATATTTTTTGATGAGCACTTTGTTCATTATTCATATTTCTCAATCTGATTTCATTTTCAATCTTTTGCTGTTGTTGTCTTCAAGGGAATGCAATGTATGATTATGGCCAAAGAAAATGTGATGTGTAAAAATCTGAAAAAACGTGATAAAGCTATGACCATGAATGCTCCTCCTAAACCTCATAATGGTTAGCTAGTCCTTTCAAAATTTTCTTTTTAGAAAGAGAGAGGTGAGGCAGAGCCATCATATTCATAGTAGCTGTTCTCTTTTCAGTGTTTGAGACCCATAACCACAACCACCCCACCAATACATATATATATATATATATATATATATATATATATGTCTGCATTTTCACCTACTAAGCAAATTAAGCTGCTTGAAATAAGCTCCTTTACTTGGTTTGTTCCCAAGATAAGATAATAGAGTTACTGAAATGAAACAGGACAGATGTAAAGCTGATAGTGATTATTATTACTTAGACATAAAGCGAAAAAAGAGAGAAAGATTGGTAGACTTGATTGTTATTTCAAGTCACGTAAATAAGGAAGAAAGAAAACTATGAATTTTGTATGGTTACAGGACTTAACTCAAATTTGCAGGCTGTACCCAACTAAGGATGAGAAATTAACATTAAAAAAATATGCTTTAAACATATTTCATCCGTCTCAAAATAAGTGAAAATACTTTTTTTTGTAATATATAGACGATCATGCATAATAATCTATTCTACCACTTAAATTTACGATATCGTTGTTCCATGATAACTCGAACACGAGACACAACAATGCCTTTTGTGACCTCGTTGGAGGTAAATGTTAATGGTTGGTTATGCATCGCATTTTTGTCATTTTTCATGAGGTTGATTTGGGCAGGATTAGTGGTGGCATGTACTGTGTATTGAGTCTTGACAATTTATAAAGTTTCTAGAGGGAGTTTATTTGATTGTTTCACCTCCAGAAAAGTTTATTTTCATGTTGTCACATTAAAAAAAATGCAAAGAGTGGGTATCACATTAGATACAGCATAGTGAGTTTGGGTACTCAACTAGCATAAATCAAAGTTCAGCTACTAAATCAATTATTTTAGCAAAGTTTCAGATGGTTTAAATGATAAAATATAATTTTGATTAGAGTTAACACCTTCTATTGGTTGCCTACCTTTGTAATCTCCACCAAGGTGTTGTGTTTGTTTTTTCCTCTTACAATTATTAAACCCTCCAAAGATGATTACAAGGTTCTCATTCTTGTAATTTACAAGTTCTTGTTTCCTTTCTGACGGAAATCAAGTTCAATCCAAGCTCAGAAAGCAGAATGAAACATTCCAAACTTCAAGCAATTTTCTAGTTCCAATCCACTATTCTTTTGGATGGTAAGTTTACTGATATAGTTTCCTCTGAACTACCTTTGTATTGTAAAAAAAATACGAATTCATGTTGTTGTAATTGATTCTTGCAGATTGTTGGTTCTTACAGGTTGGTTGAGAAATAAAGAAAGAAGAGTTCACTTGGTAATTTTAGGCATGGAAGTTGTTCATTTGGTGCACCATTTACTTACTTTGGCACTGCTGCTACTTTTGTCTGCTTCCTTCATAGTATCATTCCATGATCATGATTCTGAAGACGAAGACGATGGTTCACACTTTTGCAAATTTGAGCGTGTTACTGAAGCCAAGAGGGAATGTAGCTCATTCATGTCTTCAGCCTCTCAACTGGAACCCACCAAGCTATACTATGTTGCTGAATCAGGCTCACTCTCATTTGAAAATGGAGACTGGATGCAAGAACCTAGTGGAGCACCACTGATGCCATTTGATGACAGTGACGTGCCAAAGAACTTATCAGGACTCGCGTCTCTCTTGAAATTGGCTTCTTTCTCATTGTTGGAGTTTGATTTCAAGCAAGAAATTGGAAATGCTGTTGGTGTATGTGGATACATGGACTTAGGCATAACAAGGAATACCACATTGTTCAATTCAGAAAGTTGGGATCCATGGTTTTATGCCACACCAGGGACTTCTCAACTGGGGTTTCCTCTTGAAGGGCTGTACATGGAATCTAAAGAGAATGAAGGCGAGCGCCTTTTGTGTCTTTTGGGGAACTCACTGTGGCCTTTCTCTAAAGAACTCACAGTTCCTCAAATGGATAATGGTTATGGATGTAAAAGTGATCTTCAGTCTCCTTCCGCAAAAGATGATCGAGTCATGCTTGTCCTGAGGTACCCTGCCAATTTTAGTTTGACTAGTCGCGCAATCCTTGGAGAACTGAGGAGCCTAAATGAAAAATCAGACTCCAAATACTTTGACAAGGTCCAAATATTCTCCCAGTTTGGTTATAAATCAAGCTATCAGTTTGCATCAGAAAAAGTTGTGGCCAAAGCTTGCAATCCATACCCATACCCTGATGAGCTGATAGATGATGGGATCCAACTATTTCAAGGGTCTACGTTTTGTGAAATCTTTCGGAGGTTTGAAGGAGAATTGTTTGACATCATTTCAGACTCAAAATGTGATGACAGTAAGGAACTTTGCAGCAATTTAGGCCCCTTTTGGTATGGAAGTGAGACTAAGGCCATCAATGGGACAGTTGACAACTTAAAGCTTATGTTGACAGATGTGCGCTGCGTGCCAGGAAATGATCGAAAATTCAAGACTGTGAAGGTTGCTGCTGTCTTTAGACTTATATCTCCTTCAGAGAATCAGAATATTGCTCGGAGCAGGACGGGACATTCTGGAAAGACTCTTTTTGCTGAGGGAACATGGAGCTCATCAAGTGGGCAGCTTTGCATGGTTGGTTGTGTAGGCCTTGTTGAGACAGGATCAGATCAATGCGAATCCCGAATTTGTTTATACTTGCCAGTCTCTTTATCCATCACTCATCAAAGTACTGTCGTCGGAACCATCACCAGCATTGGAAGCAAAAACTCCTTCAATCCCTTGCTGTTCAAGATGGTACTTCGTCCCCTTGATCTCAGGAATAAGTATCATGACTATGCAACCTCTCATTTGTCTTACAAGTATTCTAAAACAGAATTAGCTAGTGCATTGCTTAAGAAAAACGAGGTTTTTAATCCGGTGTCCATCGTGAAACAATCATTCCTCAACTACCCAACTGTTGATGATATGGACAACAAAACCAGTGTCTCTTTGCTCTTTGATGAACTATCTTTTAGTACCTATGCCCGTCCTCGCATTTTCTCTTATAAACAGCCTTCAGAAACGTATGTCAAGTTCGAGATACTATCTTTAGGTTCTCTGTTGGGTCGACATTGGTCATACCGAATGAGATCTTTTCAGAAACAGGACAGCAAACACCATACCAATCCCTTCTATTATGCAAGACAAGAGTTGCTTCTCAATGTTTCAGCACAGCTCATTCTTGACAAGAAGTACTATAGTAATGTCTCAGAGCTATTCTTGGAGGGTCTCTACAACTTGCATAGTGGAAACATGTATCTCATTGGTTGCAGGGAAGTCTTGGAGTTTCAAAAGATCAGCAACATGAATCTTGAGAGCAAGATGGATTGTTCCATTGAAGTGAAAGTAGAGTACTCATCCAAGAATATTAGGTGGTTGAAAAATCCATCTGATAAGGTCTCTATTGCCAGCAAAAGAAATGTGGAGGATCCACTCTATTTTAAACCAGTCATCTTGCAGACACTAGTAATCACATATAATGACAACTCAAAGGAGTACTTGTTTCGCATAAACTTTGAAGTAGTTTTTCGGATTCTTGTGCTTATAGGCTCAATTGCCTGCAGTTTGAGTCAACTGTCTTACATGGGGAAAATGGCAGATGTTGTTCCTTTTGTGTCAGTGGTCATGCTTGGTATCCAAGCTCTTGGTTTTGGCCTTCCCTTGATCACAGGTGCAACAATTCTTTTCAAATGGAAAGAGTTTCATTATAAACAACATCTTGATTATGGTCAATGGAAACCTATATGGCTTCAAGGACTGGAGTGCACAACAAAGTTTCTTTTGCTGTTTGCATTTATGCTCACTTTAAGACTGTGTCAAAAGGTATGGAAATTGCGAAGTTGCAGGCTACGTGGTACAAAGCTAAAGAATTTAAAACAAAATGCCAGTGAGAAAACAGTCTTTCTTTTGACCTTGATAATCCATGTGGTGGGATTTCTGATTGTTCATACTTTTTACAGCAAGAACCCGAAAGAAATTGTTGCTAGTGACAATCTTTTTCACTGGCTGACTGAACTGGATGAGTACATGCGTATTGTTCAAGATTTCTTCTTGCTCCCTCAAATAATCATGAATTCTTTGTGGCATTTTCAAGGGAAACCCACCAGGAAAGTGTATTATATTGGTTACACATGTTTAAGGTTGCTTCTCCGCGCCTATGATTACGCAAGAGAGCCTGTTTTTATTCATCAAATGCATGACAGAAAATTCAACCCAAGTTCAGAATTGCCCTCCAAGTCTGCAGATTTTGTGATCATGTCAACTTTGGCTCTCCTTGCGATCATAGTCCATATCCAGCATAGTTGGAACTGCAAAAGCCTTGACCATAGCATGAATATGCAGAGTAAGGTACCATCCCTGGAGTCTAATCTGCTGGAGGGTTCTAATGAGTTGAAGACACTGTAAGTTGATCATTGTCATTCGCGTCCGAAGCAAATCTTTAGTTATTGTTCCAATAGTTTACTTGTATTGTTTATGTTTTATCTCTCCTTTGTTTATGTGATGTTCGTATCTTCTGTTATCATGGAGTTACTATCAATCAGTGGTAAGTTTTTGATCAAATGATGCTTGTTTTCTTCCCTTATGGTAATTTAGACTTGAAGCTGATATATTTCTTAACTTAGAAAACTCCACCAATGTATTTATGTAATCAGCAAAATCTTAAACCATTTACATGGCCAGTGTTCCCTAGAAGCAATGAAATCGAAGTTATGAGTGGAGACAATGTATTAAGCCAAATGTCATATGAAGAACAAAAGATTAATTTTACAGTAACAAAAAAATAAAAGACAAAAGTTTGAGATAAAATATCGAAAGGGATTGTGAGGATGTTCAGTAAGTTTTCCCTTCAGATTCTTGGGGAGCTTTTGTTGCTTGCTGGTATTGAATTGGAAATAGCATCAACAGAAATGAACACAGACTCATCTTTTATGTTGATAAAAAAGCTAATTTTGAAACTGAAATTAAGAATCATAGTTGAAGATTCTTTATCTATATGGACTGAACTTTTCGTTTGGACAATGTTGGGGTTACATTTGCAGATGATTGTTTGTAGTTGTAACTTGTAAGGAGTTTGTGTTGTTGCAGTTCAATCAGCATAGAGAACAGATGTGAACAATATCTTATATTCCCTCTCTATCCCGAAATGATTGTCCACTTTCTCTATTTATAAAAATCGTTTCAACGAGTACCCTCTTTCTTTTTTAGGAAATTAGTTATTTATGAATAGACGATAAGAGTTCACGTGGTGTCTACAATAAACTTTCTGCTTTTGCATTCCATTTGAAGCCTAGCTTTGTAATTGTCAACCAAGTTTTGTCTGCTTTTCTTGTAACTTGTTAGTCCTCCAAAGATGATTACAAGTTTGTCAGTTTATTTGTTCTTCTTGTTTGTTTCCTGATTCGCCGGCCATTAGTTACCTAGATTTGGAATTTCCTCCCAAGTTTTGTCTTTCATTCTTGTAATTTTCTAGTCCTCCAAAGATGATAACAAGGTATTCATTAAAATTTACAATGTCTAGTTCCCTTCCTGTATGAAATCAAAGTAACAATTAGTTGGGGACTATATTGAAACTATTCTGCAAGTTCCTGTTCTAATCCTTGTCTTAAAGGCTCTTTGGTTGGTAAGTATACTGATATCACTTCCACTAAAATGTCATGTCTTTGCATTGAAGAAAAAAAATACCAATTTGTTTAATACTAATTGCATCTTGCAGATTTTAGGAAACGCAGAGATTGTTTCATCTTTTCAAACATGAAAGTTGCTTATTTGGTCCTTCATTTCCAGTCTCTGGCACTCTTGGTACTTATGTCTGTTATCTTTACAGTAGCATTTCATGATTATGACATTGAAGATCTTCACAAACGATACAGAATTTGCAAATTTGATCGCATTGCCGAAGCCAAAAGAGAATGTAGCTCCTTTTTATCTTCAGCCTCCAAATTAGAACTCAACAACAAGATGGTAGGGTATGGTATCGAAGCAGGCTCGCTCTCGTTTCAAAACGGGGACTGGAAGCAGGAAACTGGTGGAGCTCCACTGATGCCATTTGATGACAGTGACATCCCAAAGAACTTTTCAAGACCTGAGTCTCTTCTCAAATTAGTTTCCTTTTGGTTGACAAGTATTGATTACAACCCACAACTTGAAAAAGCTATCAGTGTCTGTGGATACATTTCCATAGGCATAAAAAGGAATAGCACATTGATGGACCGACCCGAAAACTTCCATCCAAGGTTTCATTCCAGGCCAGGAACTTCAGTTCTGAACTTCCCACTTGAAGGACTCTATATGGAAACCGAAGAGAACGAAGGGGAACGATTATTGTGTCTGTTAGGGACCTCAGTGTCCCCTTTTTCTAAGTTCTTCACCTATTCTTTTGAAGAGCAAATGAGGTATGCATATGGTTGTAACCATAATCACTCTCTTCCCAAAGAAGATGATCGTATTATGCTACTTCTGAGGTACCCTCGAAACTTTACCTTAACTAGGAGAGCAATCGTTGGAGAATTGAGGAGCATGAATGATAAAACAGACCCAAAATACTTTGACAATGTCCGTATCTCTTCCCAGTACAATTACGAACCAAGCTACCAATATGCAAATGAAAATTATGGGGTAAAAGCTTCCCATTCCCATCCATTCCCAGATGAACTGATAAATGACGGGATCCAACTCTTTAAAGGGCCTCGATTTTGTAAAATTTTCAGGCAGTTTGGAGCTGAAATGTTTAGCATTGTGTCATACTCGAATTGTGATGACACGAAGGAGCATTGCAGCAATTTGGGCCCCTTTGAGCTAGAAAGTGACACGAAGGCCTCCACCGGGATGCTTAACAACTTCAGGCTTATGATGACAGATGTGCGCTGCGTGCCAGGAGACGATCTAGGCGAGCTTAAGACTGCGAAGGTTGCTGCTGTCTTTAGAGCTTCGTCTTCTGTGGAAAATCGATACACTGCCGGTGCGAGGACAGGTCTTTCTGGGATGACTATATCTGCTGAGGGAACATGGAACTCCTCAAGTGGGCAACTCTGCATGATTGGCTGCGTTGGCGTAGCTGAGACAGGGTCTGATCAGTGCAAAAACCAAGTATGTTTGTTCTTTCCAGTCACATTTTCCATCACTCAAAGGAGCATTGTCATGGGAACCATCTCTAGCATTGGACAGGAAAAAAGTTATGGTACTTTGCTTTTCAAGAAGGTACTCACTTCACTTGATCTTGGGAATATGTACTATGACTATAGCAACTCCTATTTGTCTTACAAGTTTTCCAAAACTGAATTAGCAAAAGCCCTCTTGAATAAGCTTGAGATGCTCAATCTGGGGAGCTTTGTAAAACAGTCATTACTTCAGTATCCATCTATGGATGATTTTGATAACAAAACCAGCCTATCTCGGCTTTCAGAGAAGCTATCTTTTCATGTTTATGCTCTTCCATATCCTTCCTCTAATGCTCAAGCTTCAAGAACATATGCCAACTTCCAAGTACTCTCCTTGGGTGGTTTGTTTGGTAGATACTGGCCAGACCGCGAAGAATCTTGTCCGAAACAGGAAACCAAAGCCCGTACTGATCACTCCTATTCGGGGAGACAAGAGCTGCTTCTCAATGTTTCGGCCCAGCTGAATCTTGATGAGAAATACTTTAGTCATGTCTCAGTGTTGTTCTTGGAAGGTCTCTACAATATACATAGTGGCACTATGTATCTCATTGGTTGCAGGGATGTTCTGGAGTTTCAAAAGCTTGGGGATACGAATCTTGAGAGCGGTATGGATTGTTCGATAGAAGTAAAAGTAGAGTACACCTCTAAGAACATCAGGTGGTTGATGAATCCGACAGCTAAGGTCTCTATTGCCAGCCAAAGAAATGTTCAAGACTCGCTCTATTTTAGGCCAATCTGCTTGCAGACGTCGCTTATTACATATAGATACAACTCAGAGGAGATCACATTTCGAACAAACGTTGAAGAACTGATTCGGATTCTGGTGCTAGTTTGCTCAGTTTTCTGCATCTTGAGCCAATTATCCTACATAGCGAAAAGGGCAGATGTGGCTCCTTTCATGTCACTGTCTATGCTTGCTGTTCAGGCTCTTGGTTATGGCCTTCCCTTGATCACAGATGGCCCCATTCTTTTCAAATGGAAGGAATTTCAGTATCCGCGATACGGGAAATTCACTACTACTCAAAGAAAAACTATATGGTTTCGAGGACTGGACTGCATCGTAAAGCTCATTTCATTGGTTGCATTTGTGCTCATTTCAGGACTCTGTCAAAAGGTATGGAAATCGCGCAGCAGCACGAAGAAGCCAGCAAGTCTCCGGCGAATCCCAAGTGAGAAAGTTGTTTTCCTTTGCACCTTGTTGATTCATGTGGTTGGATTCATGATCATTCATGCCATTCACAACAAGAAGCCAGAAAAACCCTTGCAGGTACAGAACTTGGCTGATATTCTTTTTTTCTCTTCAAGTAATTAATGTTTTCGATAGACTAATCCGAATATCCTCTTGTTACCAGGTTCCACAATGGGTAAGTGAAGTGGGTGAGTACATGGGTGTTGTTCAAGATTTGTTCTTGCTTCCTCAAATAATTGGAAATGCTATATGGCATCTCCAAGGAACAAGACCATCCAGGAAAGTGTACTACATTGGTTTCACATATTTAAGGTTCCTTGTCAGGGTTTATGATTACACGAGAGACCCTGTCTTCAGTCCTTCCTTCCATAACCAAAAAGCCGACAACCCAAGTTCTGAGGTTTTCTCCAAGACTGAGGACATTGTGGCAATGGCTACTCTGGCTTTTCTTGCAACCATAGTTCACATTCAGCAGAGATGGAGCTACAATCTGTAACATATTCTGTCTTTCACTTTATGTTTGTCGGGTCGAAAACTCTAAGTTTAAAAGGATGATTCAAATTTTACTAGTAAATCAAAATTGAAATTTGATGCAGTATTAAACTTGGATGCCCGACGTGACTAAACTAGTCAAATTAGACTATGATATTGATATCATGTTAAATTTTACTCTGTTAAAATTAACTCTAACTCTAAAACTCAGAACACAACGTGTGTGTATCAAATGGCTACAAACTTCCCATATTTTCTTGTGTGATACATTAACAGACAAGACATAAACATCGTTATTGAGATTAATGTACAACAACAATTCAACCGCCCACACAATGCTCACATTTCTTACCTTCCATTCCACGGCGGTTCACCGCCTGGGCCCCGCCACCTTGGGCTGTAATCATATTCGTAACCGCCCCAATATCTGTGAGGATCCGCTGCCCATGGCGGCGGATGGTGGTGGTGGTGATGCACAGCCGCCGGAGGCGGCGGCGGTCCATGTAGCATTGGTCCTAATGCGTGCGGCGGAGGTGGCGGCGGGTAATAACCGTTTAGAGGTGGTGGGTAGTACACATCTTGGGACGGATAAGGAACTCCCGGCGACGGCGACGGCGCGAAACTCGGAGATCCCGGCGCCGGATAATGAATCTCCGATGTGGGGTACGGAATCAGGGGCGAGACATGATCGTGCTCGACCAATGGATATCCGGTGATGTTCCCAACTGCCGGCGAGGGATTCGTCCCCAAATTGACTTTATATGAGAAATTCAAAGAGCCATTGGGTTTTCCGTCGGGCGTCCGGACCTCGTAGCTCACGAAGCGGACGATCCCATTGGAGCTCTCGATGAGATCCTTGAAGGGCACGCGGACCTCTCCGATGGGCTTGTCGCCGAACACCAGACCCTCATGCCGGAGATCGAATTGCAAGAAGAGATGGTCGTGGTCGGCGATGATTTCGTCGGAGAAGACGAATCGCATCTCCTGGTTCCACTCCGGATGCCCGACGTCCTCCCTCACCGTCGTCGTCCGTTGAATCTGCGGCTCCACCTCCTTCTCCGGATCGTCGCTAGCGACGGAGACCTGTACGAACACCACCGGTTTCTGAAAATAATTGTACACTTTCAAATCTTCACCATACAAGACCTTGACCTCTATCGAGCTCGACTCCATTGCCTCAACAAATCATCAAAATAAAGTTTCTTTTTTTATTGTGATTGGATCTCCAGATATATATAGCTGCGAGCCACAACCGTCCGATGAGGCAATCAATCAATTGGGGTCGTTGACCAGTTGTTGATCACACATTTCAAAAATATTAATGAGATTTTCACAAAAATAGTAGAATTCGATCTCTTCTTTTAATTCAAGAAATATAGGATTTACAGAGGTACAACAGAACATTTTTTTTTTTTTGGGTCTTCCACACAAGTTTCTCATCCCATAAAATCAGAATACAATGAATTTCGTGTTTTGCTAAGAACAGAAATGGAAGAAACAAAGAATGTAAGAGATTTTTTATACGTTATCCCTATCTATGAATCTAGGAAGCATTGTGCTTGTCTCGAGCAACTTGGCGTCCTCGTCCAATGAGACCTTGCCGAAACCTGGGTTTCTTAAACCCATGAACCTAGACCGGTCCAGCGTGCTTCCTCTGAAACCTGTTATCTTTGACGACAGCATTGGCATCACTAGAATTGCAGATGCGTTGATTGAATCCTCTCCCAAGCCTAGAGCCATTGAGCAAGCACTCTGCAAGAGAAGGAAAAAGAAAAACAACTTTCTCGTGATTAATCATACTGTAATATTTCTGGAATTAGATACGAAAATGAGGGGGGCGAAAGGAGCAAATTTGTATCACCTTAGCTCTAACCATCAGCTTCGTAATCTTCCCTGGCATTTCTTGTCTAAATGATCTTGGGTCTTTACTTTGGACATCTTCACAGTCTCTACGTAATCCATCTTCAGATAAAATGACCAGCCTATAAAATGCATGTGACATAGCGTGGTGAAGATTGGAGATTTAAGAAAAGGTAAGCTTGGCACAATATCACATGACAAGTGAAAGATTATGATATGTCTGAGTTCCACATTAATTTATATGAAGTAGAGCTTCCTAATGTGAAAGAATGTGTTGTACCTGTCCATTTCAGTTGAAATGGCCGAAGACTTCGCGGAAGGTAATGATGAATTATCTTTGACTTCACCTCCTGAAAAGATACGCATTAAATTCTTCCTTCAGCCTCCACGGCTCCATCTATTTAGAGTTACAAGTAACTTCACTAAAATACCTTTTAAATCATCGGGTGCCAGTAAAGAAATTCCAATGAACACAGACATCATTCCTAGTATGAACATTGTTGTCCTGAGTGTGTCAAATACCTGTCATGGAAGACTAATTAAACTAGCACTCATTCAAGTAAGAGTGTGAAAAAATGCCGTTAATCAAATGCTTGCCCTAGCCAATCTATATTACGCGAAGGAGGCAAGCACCCAAATTGCAAAGTCCTAAATAGCTGCATAAACAAAACCATAATTGATACTCATATCTGCATATGTATACATAGACTGTATCACTGTTCTCATCAGTTATACCTCATTTAGAAATAGGTTTTTGAAAGATTTAGGAGAAACAGGTGGAAGACAATGAAGTATTGGAAAGTCAATATCTAATGTCTAGTTCACCAACTGATGAAAATAGTTTCTAAATCTTTGGAACCCACCCTAGTACAAACCCATGGGAGACAAGGTTTCATAGGTTTTCATTTCGAGAGGTTCAGACCAAACTAAACTAATTGGATACAGGTTAAGATGGGGTCAAATTGTAAAACTGCACTAG
>JAYMTK010001973.1:0-14928 GCA_036897405.1 Pelargonium myrrhifolium | reverse complement strand
TTAACGTATTCCGTTAGGATAGTTGACGGCAGGGACTAACGGGAAACAAAACAAAGATAAGAGGGACCGTAGAGGAACAAAATGAAGTTGAGGGACTAAAATAGAACAAAATGGATAGTTCAGGGACTAAATAGAATCTTTCTCCAAAAATAAATGTGTCATGTCAATTATGGTCATTTTAATACCTCCTTTAATATTTTTTACCCAAACATACTAATGCGTGAACTCAACTTCCAACTCCTTCAAATTGTTAATTTACTGATATAACTGACTTTTTCAAATAGCTCATTCTAACAACTTTCAGCTACTTTCCAAATTTTCAGTCAAATTAATTACTAAATAAGTACGAAATATTTTTGGTAAAACATGTAAATTTAGGAGAACCTCTTGTAAGACTTTTTAAAAAAGCCTGTTTACATAGGAGGTTGAAAGCTCTTGCAACTCAAAAATATGAGGTGAAAGTTGGGTTTTTAAACTTTTGACATCGTTAACTTCAATTTTTTTTCTCTTCAAATTTTGCCTTTGGAATATAGGTTTTTATCTTCTAAATTTTTTCTTGGAGTTTCTCTGATCTTTTTCTCTTTCTAATTTTATACTTTAACTCTCAGTTTTCT
The DNA here is from genome assembly GCA_036897405.1 of Pelargonium myrrhifolium. Classification (NCBI taxonomy): domain Eukaryota; kingdom Viridiplantae; phylum Streptophyta; class Magnoliopsida; order Geraniales; family Geraniaceae; genus Pelargonium; species Pelargonium myrrhifolium. The sequence continues at coordinate 14,314 of JAYMTK010001973.1, read as the reverse complement.
TCAACATAATCAGTGTTTTGCTGTTTTCTTTTCAAATATTTTATTTAGTATGAGCACCAAGAACAACATACAAAATAAAAGAGTAGTTTTTTTACAAAGTTAAATATTTCAATGTCAAAAATTATAATTTTTTTTTGAATTATTCAATAGAACAATTTTTTAAAGGGTGTAAAACTTTTTTTTTTGAGTGGAAATCAAATTATATTATTAACTCATATCGGCCTGAATAGCCGAGGAGAGAAAATCCAGGGGCTCATTACAACTCCAGTCCCCCCAAGTTGCCCTAGTTTCCGTACTACGGGCTATACAATGGGCCACATAATTGGATGAACGCCTTACAAATTTAAACTGGATGGATTCAAATTTCTGATCTTACAAACAGTCATAATTAATAACTAAACCCAAAGATGAACAAGTAACCCGTTTTATGAATGAGATCCTCCACCACAAGCAATGTGTCACTCTCCATAACCAACCGTCGTTGGCTCTTCTTGATGGCCCACCGCAACGCCTCCCTTATCGCAAGAGCCTCCGCCACCACCGGTCTCTGCTCGCGGCCCTCCTAATGCCGCCACCATCCTCTAAGCCACCTCTCGACATGATCATGTGCCACCCACCCAACACCACATCCTCGACCTATTCCGAAACATGCAGCGTCCGAATTGATCTTGACCAACCCCATCTCTGGTGCAGTCCATCCCACCGTCCCCCCATTTGGGCTCTACATGTCACAGATATAGGACCAAGTTGCAACCTTTTGTCCAGCTTCGACGCTGGCTGCCAACTATCCTTCGCACCCATTTCCATATCCCTCGTCTTTGAACACGACATCTTGGTTCCTTGCCAATAACACATATTCTGACATCTTCAAATAGCCCAACCCGTGTACATAAGCTTACTCAATTTATCATTAGCCAAGGAAGAGGTCGCCTACCTAAACCACGACTAATTAGCGTCTGACCATGACAAAATTAATCCCGCCAACCCCAACTCTGACCACAACATGAGCACCTCCAGACACTTAAGAATAGCATGCATCCCATCCTTAAGATCCCCCCGACAATACGGGCAGGTTGCATCCATCTCCATCCTTTTCTCTCGAAGCCGACTAGCAACCGGTAAGGCCTTTTGTAATAAGCGCCACCAAAAAAATTTCATTTTCAGTTGTGCCTTGGCCGACCACAATGCCCTCCAGACATCACACTCACCAACCTCACCCTCATCTTGCTTAAGATACTTATAAGCACTTCTCACATAATATTCCCCCGACTCCTTCAATGTCCACTAGATTTCGTCCGGTACATCAAAATAAGATAACGGAATATCAAGTATATTATTAATCTCCTCACCCGGGAAAGCATGACCTACCATATACGCCTCGTTCCAAGTCCCTCCACTAGCCGCTATCAAGTCTGCCACACGGGTGTCATCGGACATCCATCTTGGGACGAATATGATGTCAGACTCCCCGGAGATCCACCGGTCCTCAAGAACCCGAATCCAATCTCCATTACCTACCCTCCATTTGCAACCCTCTCTCAAGATATTCTGACTAGCCATAATTGACCTCCAAATATAACTCGGAGACCTTCCCAACTCAGCTTCAAGAAAAGACGAAGAAGGAAAATACTTACATCGAAACAGGCGACTGAACAAGCAATCTGGATTCGTCAGTAGTCTCCAAACTTGCTTCCCGAGCATAGCCAAATTAAATTCTTTGATACTCCAAAAACTCAACCCGCCACTATCCTTACTCCATGATAGCCTCTCCCAAGAGCGCCAATGAATTTTCTTACCCGAAACCGAACTCGTATCCCACCAATAAACCGACCAAAAATTCTTCAATGAGTCCATGATCCCCTCGGGGAGAAGGTAGCCACTCATTATGTACGTAGGGAGAGCCTGAGCCACTGATTTCAATTGTAACTCATTCTTAGCAGCAGAAAGATTTTTCTTGTGCCACCCACTAATTCAATCTTTAGTCGAATCCAACACCTTACTAAAAGCCACGGATTTGGAACGCCCCACTTCAATTGACACACCCAAGTACGAACCGAAGCTTAAACTTCATTCACACACAATTCCTGCCGAACCCTAGCCCTAGCCGAACATGGTACCAACGGGCTAAATATGACCGATGATTTCCCAAAATTAATCTTCTGCCTCGAAACTTTTTTATAAGCCCGAAACACCCCTTTAAGTGCCTGCACATCCTCCTTCTTAGCTCAAAAAAATAAATGACTTATTCTCGGACATAATCGTCTAATTTGGCAGTCTTCAATGCTTCTCTCATTCTCATTTTTCGTTAAAAGTCTCGAGAACCCCTCCGTACAAATGATAAACAAGAATGGTGATAGCGGGTCCGCTTGCCGAATTCCTCTTGAAGGGGTGAACTCTCTGAGCAAAACCCCATTCAAGTCAATACGACACTTCATCGATCTAACACACAACATTACCCATCGAATCCATAGATCGTGGAAGCCCATCCAACGCATTACCAGCTCAAGATAGTCCCACTCCACTCGATCATAGGCTTTGGCCATATCCAAATTCAGACTCATCCACCCTGAATTATTTTTATTCTCCCTCTCTACCCATTGAATTAATTCATTCACATTGCAAATATTATATGTAATAAGTCTTCCTGAAATGAACGCACTTTAACTATCTGAAATATACTGTCTCACTATGTCCTTCAACCTGTTAGACTGCATCTTTGATACAATCTTATAAATAACGTTACATAAAGCAATGGGGCGTAACTCAGTGACTCGAGTTAGGTTAGCTACTTTTGGAATCAGAATAATACAAGTATCATTAAACTTGTCCAGCAAAGAGATAGAATTCAAGCAATTTAGACAAACTTGTGTCACCTCTTCTCCCACCACATCCCAATATTTCTGGTAGAAACCCGGGATCATGCCAACAGGACCTAGAGCTTTCGTCAGGCACATGTCCCACAAAGTTGTCTTAACCTCCTCCCGTGTAAATTCTCTCATCAACCACTGATTGTGTTCCAGAGTCACCATAGGTTCAAATAAACCCCCACTCTACTCGGATCACAACCCTCTGACTCCGCCATCTTCTCGAAATGGTTCAACACATGCTCTTCCAGTTCGGCTCCCATCTGCACCATCCCCCCTCCGTTTCCAATTGAGCTATCCAATTATGATGTTTCCTAGTCGATGACGATTGATGAAAAAGCCTCGTGCTCAAGTCCCCATCCCTCAGCCATGTGTTCTTCGCTCTTTGTCTCCAAAATATCTCTTACTTCTTCAAAGAATCCAAGTAATGCTTTCGGGCCGCCCCCTCTCCCCACCCCATAGCATCCACATGAACTAACCTCTCCCAGGCAAGCCGAACCTCCAACTCCACCAACTTTCTGTCCCCCCGGTCCCATTTCACCAACTCTTCCCCTACATAACTCAAGTTTATTCATGATACCGCCAAACACCTCCCTTCCCCACGCTCTCTTCACCACACCCCCACACGTTGGATCTAATCCCCATGTAAGCTCATACCAGAAGCGCTTCATGGCTGGCAACAACTAGGTCTCACTCATCACCTGAAAAGGCTGATGATCGGATGAAGAATACGGCAAATTGGTGACACTCCAATTACCATAGTGCACTACCCATGCCTCCGATCCCATTGCCCTATCAAGTTTGATCTACATGTCTGGGTTATCGGCGAACCTTTTCGCTAGGTGAACCGTGCCCCACTCGCCGCAAGTCCAACAAACAGGTGTATGTAATAGCCTACGTGAACCCATCCATCAATCATTGAGGTTGAGGCCAACCCCCCACCTTCTCTTCGGAAGATACAATGTTGTTAAAATCTCCCACACACAACCATGGTAAGCTAGAAACTTGACCAAGATTTCTAAGCGCCTCCCAGGATTCACGTCTATGCGAACATTACGGACTTCCGTAGAATCCAATATGTCTCCATTGCCCTCATTCACACATGTTAATCACCATGTGAATAAAATATTTTGAAGCCCCCAACAATCGGGTACCAAACTCACTCGCCCAAAACATGGCTAATCCGCCTCCTCTCCTATCTCCCTCTACCGCATAACACCCCTCCACGCGTAGAGCATTCCGTACCACTTCCAGTTCCCTCCTTGTCCTCTTCGTCTCACTAACAAATACGATCAAGGGTTTATGAACCCTAACGAGGTCCTTGAGTACCATGTTTTCTCTTTCATTCCCCAAGCCCCAGATGTTAGAAACTAATTTGTTCATGTGATCAAAAGTCGCCGACCAACGCACTCTAACCGTCGTCAGCCAACCACTAGCTATCAAAGTTTCCCCTTCGATTTCGTGCCACCGACCTGTAACTCTAGCACCTATGAAGCCTTCTACATAACATACGTCAGTTTTACAATTTCTAAACTATTAATACAAAAGATAAAAGATAACAAAATTATATGTCAAAGGGCATAAAACTTTAATTTCACTTAGTTCGAGAATAAAATTTTACAAAATTTAGGATAAAGATCGACTCGAAAAAAAAACTTGTCAATTGAGAGGATGTCAATGTATTTTACCTATAATTTTTTTTATTAAGATGATTAAATTGAAGAACAATTGACACGTAAATAGATATAGACAATTTAAAAGGTTAAATTCTATAATATATATATATATATATATATTGAATCAAAAAATGAAGTATCATATTATGAAAAGCATATTGCCCAATAATCAAAAGTTTTAGAGGAACAGACTTCCCGAAAATTGGTTGGAGCTAACAATGAGATAAAGTGTCTTGCACCGATCCTATGATCTCTACGGAAGGAAAAATTAATAAAACAGGTAAACTTGAAGCGGGGAGGCCCTAGTCCAACACCTCCCCCGAGCTGATCTACCTGACCTACCTAATTCACATAGGACTTCGTGGGAGCCCAAAACACCTCCTACCTGACTACTCATCACAAATCCAGATCTACCATTACGAATCTGCCAAGTCGCGCCCCTTCCTTCGCCGGAAAAGAACGCGGAACCACGGATGTATCCTCGAATCTATCCGAAAAAAGAACAAGACCCAACGAATCCAACCCCTTTGAATGCAGAAGAATGACAACCCGCTGAAAAGCTCCAATGCAACCCCTTGTTGGTGCTCATACCGTCCCGATCTCCTTCTCGTTTGCTGCCAATCGCAAAAAGTCAACCCAAAATCCTGATAAATATCTCACAAAATCCTACCGCTGATAGAAAAATTTCAAAGAGATAGAAACCTTCAAAAAAATATAAAAAAAAGTAAATAAAAATAATAATAAATAAATAAAACTCACAACGCCCTACCAACAGTAAAAACTTTATTTTTTATAGTTATTATAGTGTATGATATTCTTGATAAATGGTTCAAATCGATTGTGGTTGGTGATGTTGAACCCAAACAAATGGGTATTTGGTAAATACTCTTAAATTTTTAGCTTTACTGATAAATAACATCTACGTGTATCATGAATTATTCAAGAAAGTAGAAAAGAAAAACAAACAAAGAAACAAAAGAACAGAATTAATATACAAACAAATGGTCCATTTATACAAGAATCTGATAGACTGATAGTTGATGCTGGACAGTTCATCTTTTCACTTGGCACAAAAGTTTCTGATAAAAAATGCAATAATAAACAACAAACTTTTTCAAGAAATGAAGCTATTCAGTAAAATAAGGAAAAACATGACATGGGATCGACAAAAAAACTAGTAGTTAAAGTAATTTAATAATGCAAACATTTGGATTATAAACTGGTCCCCAATGATCGCAATGAGAGCAGCTTGATGGCAATACAGCAACAAAATCTAATACCATATCTTAATCAAAAGCATTGGATCTTATGCCCATTTGTAACCCATCATTGATATATTAATTTGGATCTAAATATTTTTGGACTGTATGATTTGTACCAATGAGTTGTGACGCAATTGGCAAACCGAATTTGTGAGAAGAGTTCTTAGATTTGATATCCACTAAACATATTTATAAAGAGAGGTGATCAGAAGTCTTAATTTCGACAAATCATGAACAAAATTAAAATTATGTTTAAGAAAGTAAAATAATTACATGAACAATTTCTTGAAACTACACAATTACATAAGTTCCATTAAAATAAGTAAGTTTGAATGTACAAACACAATTACACGAATAAGTCTAATGTTCGGAAAATAAAATTTTACTTTTTTTTACCTCCTTTTAATCATGTAACGTAGGATAAAATCGATTTTCAACCGAAATCTTGGTTGACAGGAACATAACAGATACAAAGACGGTACTGATTAGAGAGCAATAGAAGTAAAAACATGATAAGAATGGATCAAATCAGTTGCAAAATGAAGTAAGTATATAATAAACATAAATCAATATCTATATGATTACCATTACCAACCTCTAGAGCTAGTGGCGCTTTGCCCACCTGTCAAGCTATGATTGGCCCATTATCAGTCTCAGCCCAGCCAATCAAGTGCATGAGTTGGCGCTGACATGGAACTCACTTGTTTTATAAGGATCACGTGGTTGGAGCATGCATGGCATATATATATATATATATAGGCCATTCCTATACAGTAGTATTTCCTAATCGTAGCCGCCCTTTGATCCTTGGAATGACAATTGTTTGGTTGGATTTGATAATATATTTGATTAGATTAAGATTAAGATTAGATTTGAATCAATACAAATTAACATTGACTGTCCCTCCCACCCCAAAGATGGTTTTAATTTGGTTCTTGCACTCCACAAATGTAACATCCTTGTCCCACATAGTATATAATTCTAAGCACTCCACACAAAATCTTCTTCACTTCCTTTCTTTAATAAATGCATGGTCGGTTTCTCACACATTATTAACTGCCACTGTTCTTTCTAGAAAACGTGTATATACATGAAATGAAACACTATCATTATATGCTAATTAATGGCAATTTATTTATTATAGTATTAGGTTTTGTTCCACTTAATTATAATTACTTACTAGAGAGGACTTGTGTTTCTAGTTCACACTAGCTGGCTCCAAAGCTACAGGAACTGACCAGTTCAAGTCTTCAAGAAGCAATAACAGAATCTTAGTTAACATATACTATATACCTAATTCTCGATTGGGACATTTACAACTATATATGTATGAATATATATGATCATAGTCCATTATATGACATTTGTCTTCAAATGTACTAATTATTGGTCACATGTGACGAAGATTATCCATTCATTTTTTGATTATGAGAAACCATTATTAGGATTTTTAGTCAGTTTGTGATCATATGACAATGTTGATAGTGATTTGCTTTGTTTTGTTTTGTTTCTTTAATACATTATTGAGATTTTTTGTGTGCTGAGATTTGGAGAAGTGTTATTTTATGAGACTTTCTTTATTTTGTGTGATGTTGTGTGGCTTATTTTGTTTGTAGTTAACAACTAAAAGAGAGAGAGATGTGTCATGTGTGTGCCCACTATTACACAAATGAGATTTTAACACCTAAGATCTAACTATAGTGTAGCTTCTTGGACCATAAACATAAGTCCTTGTCATGCCAATATATATATTTCATCTTTTTTCTTTTTCTAAAACTTCTTTACCTAAACCTAAAAGCAATCATTAAAATATAAAGCACCATCAAACTATAGTGAATTACATGTTGTTTACTTACTAGTTAGCACCACATAAGTTAGCAAATTAAGATCAAATACAATCTTAATTGTCTCTCTTCTCTTCTCTTCTCTTCTCTTCTCTTTCTCCCCCTTTCCCCAATTAGGTAAAATTGAACTTTAAATACTAATTTTCATTTGACTTTGCTCTATATGTTTTTTCCAAAATCATCCATATATAATTCATTACCAACTTGTTATCACATTTTCAAGAAAAGTATTAGACTCGTGTTTCAATCTCATGAACATTTTTATTTTTAACATCTTCTATTATTCATCTGTTGACCAACACGTAAAACATCTTGAAGATTTAAATAAGTTGCACTCTCTAAATTATTGTAGAGTACAAAGTCAATGTGAAAACTCAATACTGCAAGATTTTAATTGATGCCAGAAAAATCACTCATTTTGTAAACTACAGCCTTCACCACCTCCAAGAGATATCTCCATGTTTTACTTCATTGATGTTGAGTCATTTTCATTAATGTATGCAAATGCAATGCATTGTTTTATTTTCTTAGATTTTTACCAATAACTTAATCAAATCAACCCACCACCTCATTGTGAATCATTGTGAATGAAAATCTATAGCTCTTATCCATTAAAATTTGAAAAAAGAAAGAAAGTTAAGTGCTTGAGGAGCAGACAAAGCAAAGGCTATAGGATGCAATTTGCTTACAAGAATACACATATGGGGTCATCAAATATACCCAAAACAGAGCAAATCAAACAAAGAAGAAGATACTTGTCTATGGAGCTTCACTCCATCCATTGGCTCTCTCCAACCAACTTGTAACTAAAAAGCCCAAAAAGACAATAACATTATCCACACTAACCTCATTTCAATGGAATTCACACACAATCAAGATAATCATTAGCTACCAAAGCTTCAATCAACAACAGGACTGACCAACACAAATTTTCTAGTAATCAACTCATAATAATAAGATACAAATTCAGTTTTGTTACACAAGCAAGAGAAATGTAGTGACTGTCTCAGTTCACTAGTCAAGGAAAGGCCATTCTTCATCATATTCTTGTTGGCTAGGCTTTCTTCATGGTGGCCCAGAGGGGTCCCTAAATAGCTGATAATAGCAGAAATATTCATTTGAATTTCATGTGCCTTACGAACCCACATGCAAAAATAATTAGTTTCCACAACAGCAAATTCATTGGTAGTCGCATAAGGCGGCTTAAATGTGGATGATAGTCATAGACATCAGTTGGACTAACATAGATAGAAACTCAATGTGTGGATGATTTGCTTTTTGTGACAAGTTTTCCATCGTAAAAAGTAGTTCTTCGGCGACTGCCAGTTTTAAACTTTGGGCGACAAAATCGAGGCTTTTGCGACGGAAAGATACTGTCACAAAAAGTAAGATTTCTTGTAATGCTACATGAACGCCCCAACAATCCCCGGATACGCAAAATAAACTCTCATCATTCCTACGAGTAAGCCTAAAATGTACCTAGCATCTAAGGGGAGGAGAGAAACTTTTTTCTTTGTTTCTAAAAATAGGTAAAGTATTATTAACACCCTAAATGTGAAAGTATATGAAAAATGGACACAAAAGGTGGGATTGTGGTTGCAACTGTGAGAGAAAGTGCAATGCAAAGATTTGTGAAATCTTATATTTCAACTTGTCACATGTCTGATGGCTTCTGTTATAAAATCACAAACCAAAGTAGACAGTCTTCATACGGATTCTTGCTAGTGAAGATAGCTAGGTTGACTCAGCCCCCAAAATCTTCCCCTTTAAATTCTCTCCTCAACCCTTCATTTCCTCAGCTCTTCTACACCTCTTCTTTTACTTTAAGCACCAACAAAGAAGCAAAAATATGACATACTTGCCTAGTAGCATTCTCGCGAGACGAAACAGCATTCCCTTCATGACAACACTCATGATCTTGTTACTCTGCTGTGTAACTATTAGGATCAACCTTTGCCTATCCACCGTCCCTTACTCGTTGAAAACGCTCCCTCTAGATGGTTACCTCAGTTTCGACAAAATTCACTATGCAGCCCGGGACTTTGGCAACAGGTATCAGTTCCTGCCTTGTGCAGTGCTGCACCCTAAGTCCGTTTCTGATATTGCAGCAACTATTAGCCATGTTTGGGAAATGGGCTCTGCTTCGGACCTCACAGTGGCAGCTAGAGGCCATGGTCACTCCCTTCAGGGTCAGTCCCAAGCCCACCTTGGTGTTGTCATCAACATGGAATCCCTCCAAGCTCCTCAAATGAAGGTGCATACAGGAGATTTTCCATATGTTGATGTCTCCGCCGGGGAATTGTGGATAAACATTTTGCATGAGACTCTCAAATATGGATTATCCCCGAAATCTTGGACCGATTACCTGCATCTAACTGTTGGTGGGACACTGTCCAATGCTGGGATCAGTGGCCAAGCATTTCGACATGGCCCCCAGATTAGTAATGTCAACCAGCTAGAAGTTGTTACAGGTTTGTTAAGTTAATTAAAGCAATAGTATACTATTCAGAAATAATGTCAAGTACAAAACTAATACTTATGGAATGCAGGAAAAGGAGAGGTCTTTAATTGTTCAGAGAAGCACAATAGCGACCTGTTTCACAGTGTTCTCGGGGGACTTGGTCAGTTTGGCATCATCACACGCGCAAGAATTTCACTGGAGTCAGCTCCTGAAAAGGTAAAACAAATACCATCAACGAGGTGCTATCGATTGTCGATCAAAAGTAGTACTTGTTGAGATTAATATCTATTCTCTTTTTTGGACAGGTTAAATGGATTCGGGTTCTGTACTCAGATTTTGCCACATTCACCAAAGACCAGGAGCAACTAATATCTGGTCATAAAACAGCATTTGATTACATTGAAGGGTTTGTGATAATAAACAGAACAGGTCTTTTGAATAACTGGAGATCATCATTCAACCCACAAGACCCACTTCAAGCAAGTAAGTTCAAATCAGATGGCAAAACTCTTTACTGCTTAGAGTTGGCCAAATACTTCAAGCTGGACCAAGCCAATGAAGTTAGCCAGGTGAGCATGTCATGGCCCACAAATCAATTATCATATAGATGAATACATTAATAAATAAATACTCATACATGTATGTGTGTTTTTACTGAGCAGGAACTTGATAGCTTATTGTCCCAATTAAGCTACATTCCATCGACATTTTTCGTCACAGAAGTTTCCTACGTCGAGTTCTTGGACAGAGTTCATGTTTCCGAGGTCAAGCTACGCTCAAAAGGTTTGTGGGAAGTTCCTCATCCATGGCTCAATCTTCTCATTCCCAAAAGCAAAATACACGACTTCGCTAAAGAGGTGTTCGGGAATATCCTCACAGAGACGAGCAATGGTCCCGTCCTCATCTATCCAGTAAACAAATCAAAGTAACAATCTGATAAAGCTAGTACTTATCAACATATTCTGCAAATTCTCACAACTTTTACTGATTTGGTTCTCTTTTCATTTCAGGTGGGACAATAGAACTTCAGTTGTGATCCCGGAGGAAGATATATTCTACCTAGTGGCGTTCCTGTCTTCTGCGGTTCCTTCCTCAAGTGGAAGTGACGGCTTGGAGCACATATTAACACAGAACAAGAGGATTCTTGAATTCTGTGAAACCGCACATCTAGGGGTGAAGCAGTATCTGCCACACTACACTACACAAGTAGAGTGGAAGGCCCACTATGGGATACACTGGGAAAATTTTGTGAGGAGAAAATCTAGTTATGACCCTCTGGCAATACTTGCTCCTGGACAAAGAATATTTCAGAAGGGGACACTACTGGCCTCATCATGATAGTACTGCCCATATTTTTATTGCTTTAAAGATGAAAAAGCCATTGAAACATGTAGAAAAGGAAAAGATATATGCCTTAGGCTTAGCCATAGATACTGTACATTCATAAACTATTTATATTCAATATTTTCCGACACCTTTTATGCGTATTATAAATGCCAGCAAGAGTCTACATGAGGGAAGAGCTGGTTCATATTCAGGCATGTATACATAGAATTATGGATATACAATTGTAAAATGAACCAAAGAGCCCTAATATATGTATACACTGATTTTGTATGTAAAGTATCATATCATTATACTGTAATTTAGCACATAGTGCACAAGGACTGTAAAATTCAGACATACAAGTTATCACTGCATAATGTCAAATATTGCCATTAGTTTACTATAACATGATTAGTTTCAATCATTTCTTTGCTTGGTTAACTAATGGTCATCATTCTGTCTCATATTACCAAGAAAAATTGTTGAAACAGTGTAGTGGGGCTCAAAAGCTACATATTCAAGTCTCCCAAGCATTTGTTACATAAACTTCTGCAGCGTCAACGATCTAACCCCGAGACTGAATAAATCATTTTTCACTATTATGTCTTCATTTTTTTTAGATCTAACGAAATTCTAGAATGTCAAGGTTGAAAATGGAATCTTGGCAGGAACGTAAACAGAAACGAAGCAGAGTACTAGCATATCAAATCTGACTGATAGAACAAAAAACAAGGAAGCCATAATTGAGGATAATCTGATTGTTAAATTAAGATATTGATAATATCAATTTTTCATTCTGATGATGACTATAGATAAACTAAAAGAAAAGGAACAAAAAACGTCATACTAAATATCAAACATGCTGAATTATAATCACCAACACTACAAGCCTTTCCAAAACGGGGGCGAAGAAACTTTACTAAACTGTTGTCTATTAATTTCCTATTCTCTTGTTCATTCTTGCTAATCTTGGTATAATTCTCTTATCTTTGATAATTGAACTAACTTGTACATGCTTTTTCCGTTTAATCAATATTCATGTTTATCTATCATATGCCGAAAAGAAGAGATGTGATATAAAAAAGTTAACTTAAAAGGAGTGATCTTTTGCTGTTGAAGATATTCTAGCATCTTTGTCTCAGAAATGTAGGGCTAATGGCACTCAATAGAAGGTTCTGTATGTATGTATGTATTCAACCTCTGTACTTTAACTCACAGTTGGCGCCGCAGACGTCCACTCATGATTTAAAATGCACATGAACGATGGATATGCATGCCTCTATTTTGGAAAACTAAAGCAACCACATAATAATAAAGTGAAACTCCATTTCACCATTGAACATGAAGGGACTTTTGGTTCAGAATATTCACAAGAAAAAAAGGGAACCTGACTATAATAGGGTATGAATGTGGTGGGTCGACAAATCAACAAACACTAGAGTCATTTCATGCTACCGAATTAGTACCGACAATGTTGCATACTGTTTTTTTGGTAGTAATGAAAGTACCCTTTGTATAGGATATGTAAGAATCTCAATGAAGATTGAGAGAGAACTACAGAATCCAAAAACAAAGAAGCCACTTGAGATCACAAATAGTTCTTTTGCTAAAGACATTGCTAACCTTGATGCTACTTTTTCTGGCAGCTACAGCACACAGTTTTGGAAAGTCAGATACCCATTGAAAAGATCCATCTCCTGTAAAGAAGTATAAACTTCAATTCAGAAATATAATCAGTACTGTCCAAGTAATGGACTAGAATGGTATTGATAAGTATTAGAATAATTATTCCTTACAATCAGCACTCAAATATGATATATTTCAGGAGATCAGAGGAACTCTTCATAGCACATTGAAGGCAATAAGAAGATCTTGTAACAGAACTTCTTATGAAACTGTCATTCTAAAAGAGTAGCCAATGTCTATACTGATCCAGAAGTGAGCACTTGTGAATAATATATATGTACATATCATATGTTGTAGAGTTGAAGAAATGGCCCAATTCAATTTTGAGAAATCACTGTTAAATCCTGTTTAATATTGTATTCAATTGTACAGATAGTAATATTAAAATTTTGGAATAAATAGTTTCACCTACCTGAGACTTAGAATAAATAATTTCACCATCCTTTCTCTCACATGCATTAACACAATACTAGTGTTAATCCCGTGCGTTGCACGGAGTTAAAAACTTATAATAAAAAAATATTATCAATTTGATTTGATTTATAAAATAATAAAAACTGTTAATGATAAAGTAATAATATTTTATTTATAAATTTAACGTATCATTTTTCAACCCAAAATTATATCATATTCTAATAAGTTTCAATTGAACAATTTTGTGTATAGATTACAAACAAAAATAAAATTGAGAAATCAAGTTACAAGTCCTATCCACAATTGCTAAGCTACATAGCACATCACCATTCTTGCATTATATAGGATGAAAATGGGAAACTTGCAGTTTTCTTCAGTTTTTTTACTTTTTTCTTTTTCATGTAACACTAATAGAGGTAATAAGAAATGAGGCTAATGAAGCATAAATTGAAATAGATAAAAGAGACTATATCAACCATTGAAAATGCATGCTTGTTTGTCTCCATTGAAAAAATTTACAACTCTATAACTTTACCAATTATCGATTCAATCATAATACAAGTGTGCAAATTAAGTTTCGTAGACATGTTCGTAGACATGTTCTTGCAATGAAAATATATTTATATTTTCATCATGTAATACAAAACATCTTCTTATACTATAATACTATTTTTTATATATATAAAGAAATGAAGTATATTGGTAAAGTGAGAATGATTTAGTCCCACATCGAAAACTTCAAAATAAAATTTGAGTGAGAAGGTAGTATAAAAGGTTAGTT
>JAYMTK010001972.1:0-14931 GCA_036897405.1 Pelargonium myrrhifolium | reverse complement strand
ATCGGAAAGATATGAGAAACATGGAGTGAGTAGCTTGTATATAAACTTGTCAATTTGTCCCACATCGAAAAAGTGAAAAAATCTTTGAGAGATGAACTACTATATAATGGTTAGTTTTCTCTTATTCTTATAAAGTGAAATAGTGATTGCTATTAGTAAATGTTATTAGTTAATAGAAAATTGTTTGCAACTTATGAAAAATAGATGGATTTTTGAGATAGAACAAAAGAGAATGCTCCAAATTGTTAAACTTGGTGAGGGTGCAACTCCTAGTGCCTTTTCACCCAGCTTAATATGTAGATTTGCTATCCTTGAATCTCAAAGCCTCAAAATCAGCAGAAGAAATAATTTGATTGAATCTTCAACACACTTAACATTAAGGGCTAAAATTGGTACACTCATATGGCTGCTTCTGATTTTGATAATCAAAATCACATTTTTTTATTTTATTTTTTTTATAAAAAAAAAATGCATGAAAGAGGGGTAGAGATAAACCTCAGAGGCAAGAGGACCGGAGGAGATCGCCGGTGGCGATATGGGGGACGCCGGGACAGCCGAGAAAAACCCACTGGACGTGTTTGTCCCCGGGGTCGTGGAGGAGCGAAGCTGGGGCTTCGAGGTCAAATTGGGAATATTATTGACCGACCGAGGAAGAGAAGGCTCGACACTTGTATTTCCCATTTCAGATTCCCAAAAGCTTCACTTTTTCCCAATTCCCAGCCCTAACCCTAACCCTAACCTCTCCTCCGTCTCCAATGGCACCCATTGATCCTCACTCCTTCACCGATTCGACTCACCCACTCGCCACCCACATCTCTCTCTCCTTCTACTTCGATTTCTCCTCCTCCACCATCCACGCCTCCGCCCTCCTCTCCCTCCCCACTCCTCACTCCGGTCCCATCTCCCTCGATGCTCGCTCTCTCACCGTCCTCTCCGTCGTCGACCCCAAAACCAAATCCCCCCTCTCCTTCTCGCTCTCCGACGTCGATGCCATCAAGGGCCAGGAGCTCACCGTCGTGCTCTCCGACCACTCCTCCTTTCTAGTCACCTACTCCACATCGCCTCACTCTTCCGCTCTCCAGTGGCTCTTGCCTCCCCAGACCTTCAACAAGACCTACCCCTTTGTGTACACGCAATGCCAATCCATTCACGCGCGCTCCGTCTTCCCCTCGCAGGACACCCCCGCCGCGCGTATCTGCTACAGCGCGCGTATCAACATTCCCCACAACCTCTCGGCCGTGATGGCCGCCAGACACGTGGAGCGCCGTCCGCCGAGCACCGGCGAGGGTGCGGAGCTGGTTTGCGGGGAGTCCCTGTGGTGTGCGGAGGGGAGGGTGGTGGAGGAGTTTGTGATGGAGCAGCCTGTGCCTCCCTACCTGTTTGCCTTTGCTGTTGGGGAGCTTGGTTTCAGGGAGGTGGGACCGAGGACAAGGGTTTATGCGGAGTCGGTGCCTGCGGTGCTGGATGCGGCAGCCACGGAGTTTGCAGGGACAGAGGACATGATACGGCAAGGAGAGAAGTTGTTTGGGCCGTATGAGTGGGAAAGGTTTGATCTTTTGGTCCTGCCACCAAGTTTTCCGTATGGAGGTATGGAGAATCCGAGGATGGTGTTCTTGACTCCTACTGTAATTAAGGGAGACGCAAGTGGGGCTCAGGTCGTGGCGCACGAGCTTGCTCATAGCTGGACTGGGAATTTGATCACTAACAAGACAAATGATCATTTTTGGCTGAATGAGGTATATATAATTGATTGTATTGTTCATTAGTTACGAGTATTTTGTGAATTTATCTTGTTGTGCGAGAGTTCTTGTTCATTGCTAGTTGTTAATTTATGGTTTTAGGGTTTCACTACATATGCGGAGAGAAGAATTGTTGAGGCCGTGCAAGGAGAGGACATAGCTGCTCTGAATATTGGAATTGGCTGGAGGGGATTAAATGAGGAAATGGAGAGATTCAAGGACAACATGGAGTTTACAAAGCTGAAAACCAATCAGGAAGGAGTCGACCCTGATGATGTATATTCTCAAGTTCCTTATGAGAAAGGGTTCCAGTTTCTCTGGCGGATAGAGCGGCAGGTATGATGCTGCATATTCAAAGCTTAAATTTACAGTGGTCTACTGGAGTGAACTTCACTGATTTTGCTTTCTCTTGAATGCCCAGATTGGGAGGCCTGCATTTGATGAGTTCCTGAAGAAGTATATTGCCACATTCAAGTTCCAATCAATTGATACCGATACATTTCTCACTTTCTTGAAAGCAAATGTGCCTGGAATAGAGAAAGAGGTTGACCTGATATTATGGACTGAAGGCACTGGAATTCCCCCAGATGCCTATGAACCTGTTTCCAATATATATACAAAGATTGTTTCACTGGCAAATGAGTTTAAGATTGGGAGGATGCCAAAGGAGGATGAAGTTGCTGACTGGCATGGAATGGAATGGGAACTCTACCTGGAGAACTTGCCCAAATCTGCTGAAGCATCACAGGTGGGGTTTCTTCTTTGTTCCCATTTTTTTCTTTCTTTCTTTTCATTTCTAGTTCTGTCTTGTTTGTGCAGAGTTCCATAATTTTTGTTGTTTCATAAAATAGCTATTGGGTTCGATGATGCTTTTCACTATAGTGCATGAATTTGATGGTTGAGTCAGGCCACAAATGCTGTTTTGTGAGTATTGTTGTAGATGGTTATGTTACCTTCTCACTATTAGAATTCATTGGTTCAAAGCCTTTTTTAGTAGTTAGTATAAATTGAGGATATACGCTTCTGCAAACCAGCACTGTAAGAAATGAGGTTTTGGTGTAAGGCCCCCGTTTCTTGATATGTACTAATTCATAAACTCAGCTGCTTAATAAATTTAAGTTAGATCTGCGCTTGTCTATGTAATAGTTACTTTTCCTTGTATTGATTTTTATAGTTCTTAACCTAGTATTATAGTAAAATTGAGACCTCTTGAAGTTTTCTTGATATCGGCATTGCAATGTTTCGAACCCTTTTACTCCAGTATAGAATTGTAGTACCTTTTATTTTCGTCTCCTTGATATCTCCCTTAGTATTACTACAAGAAATAAAATATACTGGTGAGAGGCATACCTATCTTTTTTAAGTTCCAATATCAAGTACAAAATTAAACAACTCTTTCCTTGCATTCCTTATTTATGAAAGAGCAATTTCAATTAATAGTAGGATTTGAACCAACGCATTCTTATTATAAAATCAAATTTGTTACCAGATAATAAAGTACTAAGAGAAGAGGATTTTAGATAAGAAGAAAGATTGCAGGAAATAAGATGTAAGTGATTCCATGACAAGATGTTAAAATATAAGTTTTTGCTTTAGTGTCTAGTGTTTAGATTCAACTACTATAGGTTTATAAAATAAAAGAGGATACCTTGCATTATAAAAAGCTGGGACTAATATTTATAATTAAGATGAATTCAAACAAACCTAAATTTAAGTACTTCCTTTTCTTTCTACGCCCTTAGTGATATTTCCAAAGATTTATATGATATAGAATATCCAGGGTTAAATAAAGGGAACCTCGTGATTGACTTTAGACAGAATCTTTAAAGGCCGATGAGAGCTGGCCATAGTACACTCTTGTAACTTTTCTGAGAATGAAATTACTGTAGAAATATGACTGTTGATTTGAGAGTACTAGATGGACTAAAGGTTAAGATATAGATGCACATGTAGTTGGTTTTTCATCATTTTAGAGTGTCTGTAGTTCATTTGCTTTTGACAAAAATTTCATTCCTAAGGTGCTCACTGGTGGCTTAGGTACTGGAACTTAGAATTTGTATGGAAAAAATTGTTCCTGCACATACAACTGTCAGATGTGATATTTGTCATTCTATCACCAATTACCATAATATAAACTGGCATTTAGACCAGTCAGTCTGTCACTATGTCTAAGTTCATAAGCTAGTCTTTCTTTCACTCTTTATTGTACCTTGTACATCCCAGAGAAATTAAGCATATTGCCCTAGGATATAGAGCAGTTACACATCAATTGACTACAATGCAAATATGCAAGAAGTACAGGTTGTCTTGTGTTAGCTTTAAAGTATTGATATATTTTTTGTATTTATAAAGAATCAGTTTATGCTTTATTAGATGATGCTAAAGAATCTTCCAATGTCAGCTTGAACTACTTCGTTTTTTTCAGTTGAAGTTTTTGCCTGTGACAGCATTTGTTCCAATATATTGCTGGTAGACCTAGACCCAAACATGTAGAGCAAGGATCATAAACGCTATAAGCTAGTAGTATATTGTCTCAATTTTCTCATTAGTCTCTTTGATTTTGCAGATCTTGGCCTTGGATGCGCGGTACAGGCTATCAGAATCGAAGGATTATGAAGTGAAGGTGGCATTTCTCCAGTTGGCCATTTCTGCTAGGTGTAGAGATTACTATGGTGAGGTGGAGAAAACTCTGAAGGAAGTTGGAAGGATGAAGTACCTTCGTCCGCTCTACACTGCTCTTGCACAAGGTGTTGGAAAGGAAGAAGAAAAGATCTTAGCTAAAAGGGTGTTTGCAGAGGCTCGGGATTGTTATCACCCGATAGCACAAGGTGTTGTCGAGTCCATCTTTGCCAAACACCTCTAAAGAGCGAGAATGCATATATAAATCATATCCGAACCTAATTTCAGAACCTAATCCTGAATGTGATGGATGTCAATATCAGACACCACCTACTTTTGTTGAATGTATGTGTGATCTTTGAACAGCACTCAAGGCTCGGAATATTATATTTTGGCTCAAGTTGTTATCTACTTGCATTTTACACAATTCTACAATTGTCATTCCCTTGAATTTGAAAATGAACAGAACAGAAATGTTAGCATGAATTCTGGGTACAACATCTCAAGAAAACAAAAAGGGGGTTTAAGTATTAGACTAAAAAGGAACCAACGAGTATTGCACCTGAATCGTGCTGACCACATTGGATGCTGGGCTCTGCAATACACCCAACATCTTGGAATGCCCTCGTCGGCATTGTCTCCAACTTATTGAAGTCCTCAGACCTATAAAATGTGCCTTCGGAAACCACACCCGAAAAACGTTCTCCAGCTTATTCTCTTTCTGAAACGTCCGTAGGGCTTGAGTGAGGCCAGAATCTCCTCGCTGTGGACGAAGAGCCAGACGACCATGCCCTTCTTGCAGGGCTTGAGGACCTCCCAGCGAGTGCCTCAATGGCCTTGTGGACAGGGGTGTGCTCTGATACTTAAATCTCATTTATAATACACATTAAAAGAGCTGCTCTTTATACATAATAATAAAATGATCTATTTCTTTCATACATGAGATTTGATGGATAATATTTCAATCCATTGGCAAATAACTATGGATAGCTGCAAAAACTAAGTTCTTTGTGGCATTATTACATCACTTTGTGTCCACCAATTTTATGCAACAGCGTTGTCCTTGTGGGAATAGTCCGAGAAGGTTTTGAGTTTCAACAGCTTATCACGTACAATACCAAACCCAACCGTGCATATATGCAGCGCATGCAAAGAATGATCTACCCTAAAATCTGTAAACAAACTTGAAAGTTGTACAAATTTATGCTGCTACGGACTTTTTGCCATCATGGTCGTCCAGATTCAGAGCTTGAAGCAGCTTCGGCCATGATTCTGGGATTCCTCCGGGAAGATCAAATTCCAACAGTTTTCCACAACTGCGGTAGAAGTCTTCCACAGGTCGACTCTGCAGGAAAAAGAATCATTAGCAGAGTCACAAATGAAGATCTTGTGCTATTGTATCATCTAATATTCCATATACCGACCACAATGGCATTATTACTAAGATGGACAGTATCTGATGCAATTTAAATATAGGAATAAAACTAAATCAATTATCTGAAATTTTACTATAACGTCAACAGGATAAGATCAAAAAAAAAAAAACTCATTTGGAGTACCATTTGGTTATATATACGGAGACGTTCCTTGACTACTTGTTCTGTATCATCAGAGCGTGTGATAAGCTTTGATGCACAATGAGCTGGTGGAAGAAGTGGAGGCATGTACATTCCAGGGCTACCATTCTCACCCTTGATGTCAATACAGGCAATGTTATAATTTCCTCCACATTCACTGCAAGTCCTTCTACCAAGGCATTTAGCAAGTAAAGCATCTTCCCGAAGCTTTAGGTTAATTACCAAGTCAATATCTGTCACCCCCTCCAATATTTCCTGGAGATGAAAAAAAGAAGCAAAACACGGACTGACGAACATAAGAACCTTAACATTTCCAACAAAGAGAAAACTTTAGAGGGAAACAAACATGTTCGATATTCAAAAAGTCCCATCCGCCAGATAAAATAAAACAACTTCAACTGCCTGGATGCTTCACACACACATACTAAGTAATGCTTGATACTCGATACAGTCAGAATATTATGGTGTCATAAAAGTAGCTATTATTTTTGCTTATCAATATTGATAGAGTACTTTCACAAATCAGCTTCATAAATATATAACAAGTTATGTGAATATTAATGCTGCAATAGGTAACAAACTGCCTGTCTATTTTTATTGAGAGGAAAGAAAATTGGATCAATTTTCAAACTTAAGACTCTTACCCAAACAGACTGATCCAGCAGGAGACTTTGCCGTGATATGATTGAGCGGAAGGAAATAGTCATCCCATAGTAGCTGATCAATACCAAATAATATTGTGGGACAAAACCAGCCACAAGATTACAAGCATTTGTGATTCAAATCAGCTCAATCAATAAAGATTAGGTGGGGCACACGATGAATCTCATGTAGATGGAAATACCATGAAAAAAGGTTTCATCCTATTCATGGAGATTCCATACATATTCCAAGAATCTTTCCTACCACTCAGCTATTAGCCATAACCCTTTTCATCATAAACTATTATTTCTATTTGAAAACATAGTCCATGTCGCACAAAGTGATGCAAAACTGATCTTAAATAAGTTAAATCAACTTTGAGTTCAAAAAGTGTAAGTATATTTATAAATTTTATAGTTCAGTTCTTAAAACTATTCTAACAAAATAATAGAGAGACAGTTTTATATCTAAGCATTTTAGCCATTGATCACAACAGGGCTCACCGCTTGGCGTATAGTTCGAGGGAAACCATCAAGTATAAATCCAGATTCACCCTTAGCTTCCCCTGCTTCAAGACGCTTGGACAACAAATTTATTATAATTTCATCTGATACCAACTGTCCATGCTTAACAATCTCTGCAAGCTGCAAAATTTAAAAACGTATATACATCACGTACAAAAATACAATTAACAATAATAATGATCTTAAATTTACTTGAAGTGCGCAAGCACTAAACTCCCCAATGCATGAAATGTAAAATTTGAAGTACGTGTTTGTCGTAATACTACATATCCCCACAAAACTAAAAAAACACTACCTGTGGAACAAAACTTCAATTTAACTTTACATATAAGATCAGCTTCTGCTTTGATTATGAAACTCAACTTCAAGTCCTCAACACACATGCAAATTCACCATGACATTTACGGGCATGTTCTCAAGGTAAAAACTCGAACAGACTGCCACAAGTACAACTCCACCTAGCTATAGCAACTCTAAAACAATTAGGCACAAAAGTACAAAGCTTCCCCAATTGCATCTAAATAGGATATTTTTATTATCTTCCAAGGCTTGCAGCTAATCTCGTATCTAAATAAACATACATTCCTAAGAAACTTCAAACAATTTGCTATCCTTGAAGCTCCAGAGCTCAAAGCCTCAAAGTCAACTGAAGAAACAATTTCAGTGATTCTTCAAGAAACTTTACATTAAGGGCTAAAATTGGTAAAGCAAGGTAGAAACTGCACACTCATATGGCTGCTTTTGATTTTTGACCATCAAAATCACATTTTTAAGTTATTTTATAACAATTATCAAGGTTTAGAAAAGAAAAAAAAAAAAAATGAAAAAGAGGGGTTGGAGATGGACCTGAGAGGCAAGAGGACCGGAGGAGGAGAGCTCGTCGCGGACGAGATCGCCGGTAGCAATATGAGGAACGCCGAGGAGAGTTGAGAGCCGAGAAGCATACGTGCCCTTACCGACGCCGGGACAGCCCAGAAAAACCCATTGGACGTGTTTGCCCCCAGGGTCGTGGAACAGCGAAGCTGGGGCTTTGAGGTCAAATTGGGAATTATTGACCGACGAAGAGAAGGCTCTGTTACATAAATAGGTTGCTACAGTTGAGCATCGGACTCTAGAGAGCTGTTTGAGAGCAGCCATTGATAAAACGAGAGAGAAGCTTCAAAAGATCAGTCCCGTGAAGTGCGGAGAGAGACGACAAGAAGGAAGAAGAAGAAGAAGAAGAAGCGACAGTGCGTTGTGACGTATTGAAACCGAACGACAACGGCTTGTTGGAGTGTTCTTGGCCAACAATTCAAACGTGGGATTTTGGGTTTCACTCGCAGGCGACCACAGTCTTATTCTCTTCAAACCAAATAAAAATGATTTTTTCATTCTTTTTCATAACACACGAAACTTCCTGAATGAAATAGTCGCTCTTATGCGGATTTAAGGGCATGTTTGGTTCAAATTTATATGAAGTTTCCTATTCTTGAAAAACGCTTACTATTTCACAAACCAAATATGGACTTGAGAGAACTGTAAATTGAAGCTCAATGTAAAGTTTCACATTCATTCAAAACTCAGAACTATTTTTTAAGTATTTGTGAATGAGATTTGCAACAGAATGTTATCAATGTAAATTTCTTAGAAAGGGTAAATACAGTATTTGAATAATGAGTACAGTGAACAAAAAAGGAACAACCTCAAATCAAAGCACTAGTGAATCACATCACATTACATTACAATCTTACATAACAATTGCTACTCTGGTTAGTGCAGGAATGAAAGAAAATACAGCGAATATCCAAACAACCGGTGTTGTTGATCGGCTACAGCTACATGTGATCAGCCCCTTCCATCATCCTCGCTAGTTTCGTCCCCTCCGTGCCTGCAACCAGATTAGTGTTAAGAATCAATGCATCTAGCTCTACGGGAGTTTGGTCACTAAGTGAAGAAACAGTGTATGGTATGGGCACCATAGAAACAAGTGGGAAAAAAAGGATCAACATCATAAAGAACCATATTCTCTACTTTCTCCATAAAACACGACTAATAGATATAATACTCCCTCTATCCTGTTTCTCTTGAATTTTTGTCCCAAAATAAGTGTTCTCATTTCCTTCTTTAGGAAGTTAGTTATGCATGGGTTGTCAATAGTATCCCCCAAGTCTGTTATAGCACACTAAACTAACTTTTACGTAAGTTTTATCAAAATAGAAACAAGGACACTCATTCTAGAACAGGGGAGTAGATCTTAAACACATGACAGCAAGAGCAGCAAATGAACTTGAAAGATAGTTTCCTAGCTCTTTCGAATGAGTTCTCCGATGAAAAAAAAATTGACACTTGAAACAGAATATTTCCAGAGACTAACAGGCAGTTTGAGCAGTGTGACTAATGGATGTAATTCTTTATAACAGGGAGTTCCAAACAAACCTCCAAGATGATGTTAGATTTCTAGCTTTTCTGTCCAACTGCATGTTTTCCAAGGCCGCTGAAGCGCGAACTACATCCTCGGAAAGCTCTTCGCTGTCATATCTCCAATTGTACTCTTCTTTCCTGTATCCAGATATGGAGGACCCTGCTCTCCTATCTGAATGCCGCTACGATGTATTAGCTAACAACTCAAAAGAAAGTATGCAGATAGCAGATTATGAAGGATGTAAGAGATCGTGATTTGATCACTTACCAGATGTCTGAGAAGCAGTACCCAGCCTATCATGACCACAAACTAGAACACATTAGTTAACAGAGAGAGAAAGAGAGAGTAAATATAGAACAGTAAGGTTAGTGCAGCACCTTCCAAGGGGAGGCAAGCCCCCGGCAACAGATGATGAAGAAGAAGGCCTACGATTGTTCCGGGACTCTAAACTGGATCCACTACTACTCCTCTGAGATAAATTCTATCGAAAAAATTGATATGATTAACACATAATCAGAGTATGAACTATGAAGGAAAACAGGAGGTCAAAACACATCACCATCCAGTTGTAGGTCAGACTGATTATATATTAGTTGAGGTTGAAATTTTAACCATCCATAAACTAAAATATCATTTTCTTTTCATAGATCTACATAAAACTCCTGGTAACAGAACTGCTTGCAACCTGCATAAATACTTCTTTACAACACATGACATAAATCCACAAAATCCTTCTTTGACAACTCAAGTCCAAGAAAGGGCTTTCATCTTTAAAGCTTTCACATCAAGTCCACGACAGACCCTGGGTTCTAATTCATTAATCCAAAATGGTTTTTTATCTAAAACGCACAGCACCTTCAACTGGAGTCAAACCGATCCCTCCAAGTGAAATAATTGAGATCTATTTTGTATGTAATATCTCATGTCAAACAGTTTCTCATCCAGTCCTAAATTCAATCACCTTTTTCAAGTATTATACTCATATGGCATGGAAAATATAACCATATTATAAGATTAGGACAATAAGTATATAATTAAATGACATGATAACAAGACAAACAGTGTAAGAAAAGAATCACTGATATTAAATATTATGTCGAGTGAAGATAGCAACTATTAAGTACCCATGCAAGTGAGCTAACAATTACTGATACAGATCTTTTACCCAATACATCGCAACACCACTTTGGCAATGAGAAAAGGAAAAAGAAAAAAGGAAAGAAAAAAAACGAGAAAACTAACAATTGTGTGACATTTCTAATACATCTTTAGTATGCTATATTAGAAGTAATGACATGGCTTCAAGACCCTTGTGGCGTGCAGAAGTTTCAGCTTAATAGAAGCAAAAGTTCTTTTTTTTTTCTTTTTTTGGTGTGGCTTTAGAGAAAGGAAAGAAAAAAAAAAAAAGTTAGCTCTTACAGACATATATGAAAATGTAGCTTTTATTCACCATCTTTTTTGTTAAGTATTTTCTTCATTGGGCAAAACATTTATTTCTCGTTTAAGATATTTGTCGAGGATCAACTCAACTAATAACTTAATTTGTCGTATGAAAGATCCATCTAGTATATCAAGTGGTGACAGACTGCACATTCTTTCAATGTGAGACTCTCTAATATTCCCCCTCACATGCAGGCTGCATAAAAAAGTAGACTTAGCAAGTGGACCAAGAAGGAAGGTAAGACAGATGGGTCACAAGTCCCACACAAAACTAGTTCTAATACAATGTTGAGGACCAATTCGGCTAAAAGATTAAGCTTTTGGGTTGAAATTAAGTTTAATATGTGTGGTGGTGTTGAAGTGGTGACTAAGTCTCACATTGAAAAAATAAAAAGAAAGATAAATAAGCTACATATAATGGTTTAAGTGAAAAACTTACTAACAAAGTTGACATTTTAGCATTAAAAGCCCGAATCATTATATGTAACTCATTATTGAAATTTAAACCTAAAGATCATGAGTTCGAGTCTTATTGTCACCCCGAATAAAGAATATTAAATTCCAGCACAACGCAAGAAGAAAACTTGTGCAAGGGCCTCGTACAAAGCGACAACGGCCTTGCACGTGAGGGGACGTGTAAGAGTGTAAAATAATATTGGTCATTCAACTATCAGCTTAGCCTTTTGGGTTGTATTAAAGTAACAATATCAAATATTTATTTTTTAATGCCACTAAACTAGTTGTAATTTGTAAAGCGCTTCATTCTTAGATTCATATCTCAAACACAAAAGTAATACATTGCGATTTTCTAGACTACACACAAATATGGAACTCCATCAATGCCTGCTCAATTTGGATATTAGATATCAGAAAAAAATAAGAAAAAGCATGATGAAATGAAATTCGACTATGATGCATTCTGTTCTGGAATACCTAAAAATTCCAGCCCCAATAAGAATCCAAAAAAATTTACCTAAATATCAGCTTTTAAAGACTTATAAAGGTTGCAATTAATCATTTTCAACAATTCCCACCAACCTATGATGCACCAATGTGCTTTTCAGCCCTGCGTTTCCGTATTTAATACACTTTGTAAGGGTACATTCAAATATGTACAGTATATGTGATTTTGTGTATTTAAGTATAAAAAAAATAAAAAAATAAAAAACTGTACAAAATACACCATTTTGCGTATTTAAGATTTCTTATATTAAAATAAATAAATAGCTGGAAATGTTTTTAATGCGCGCAGAAACGTCAACATACACTGAATGAGTGACATTTCCAATTTTTTCTTCATCAAAGTTCAAATTTTGTTTTATGTACGATGCAAATACCATTTACAATTTACGATTCCAAAGTTTATTTGCTTATATTTATACTTTATACTGAAATTGAATTATGGATATTTGTGTTTGGTTAGAATTAAACTTAATTTTGAGCGATTAGTTGATTAATTAATTAGTTAGTTATATTGTTCATTGGTGATTTATATTATATAAAAGCATATATTTATTATTTTTGTATAACGTATTGAATTCTAAATTTTAAAAGTGTGTAGGTCGTATTCGCATCGCATCACGTATTCCACATTCGTGCAACATAGCCACCAACAATATAATGAGACAAAAAAAAAAGACAATCATTTTCATTATTCTAGATAAATAGTAATACAGAGCCACTAGTTCTGAACTCATGAGAACACATAGATATCTACAGCGGAATCAAACATCAAACCTCAAATTTTAAGAATCCTTCAAGAACATCCAAAAGCAAAGGGCCACTATCTCCATTTCTGTTGAGATCATATCCATTCTTGTTGCTAAATTCCTTCAGCTCAGCTTTCCAAGAATCTTTTTGCTGCAATTTGAAAACAATAGCTGATTATACAATGTGTCGTAACAATTAGTTCAAAAAATGAGTAAAAAAAAAAAAAGTTACTTGATTACCAAATTACACTCAGGCTGATAAACTTTCAGTGTGTGGTTTAGCTGCGCCCAGTCTAAGTATTCACATATTAGTGCAGTTAAAAGCCTTCCTGCATTTAGAACAGCATAACAAATTAAAAGAAGTAGATGGCAGAAACAGGGAATATAAATTGCCAGAAAACACACATGATTATACATGAATTCCTAAGAAGAGGCATGAGAAAAAAAATAAATAAATAAATAAATAAAATGGGATGGGATGGGCTGATTACTGTAGGGATAGTAATTTATATTGGAAAACGGTAAACAATCATGTGACTGTACCAACAAGGTTTGTAAGTTACTACTATCTACAATACTTGTATGTTGCATCAATGCTAGAAACAGCAAATCACTGACCAATAGCTAATCACTCTCTAGATTCACCATCATTGTTCTCCCAGAGTATCAAGTTCTAGTCTTTACAAAACTCTAGGATACAAAATATGAAACTAAAAAAATAGCAACGAGTTACATAATGTTACACTTCACAGATAGGTTATTATAACATAGAAGCTAAGCAAAAACAAAATGGTTATAGGCAAATGGGATACCAATTCCCAATTAACAGATGAACCTGAAGGAGAAGCATGAAGTTGTTTTGCACGATCATTGCAACTGCCAAGTAGTGCAGGTGGCAAGCCTTCTTCCTTCTCAACTACCCTATCCTCCTCTTCAATAGCCTCAAACACACTTGCTCTTAACTCAGCCTAGCAGGAAATCAAACAGAACCAGTCAATCAAGATTCTACAATAGCACCCAAAAAAACGCCTCATTTATCAGTCATATCACATCCAACCAAATTTATGAAGAAAAAAAAACACCCTTCAAATCCCATACGATGAACAATAACAATACAGCCACATAAATGCTTCTCCAAAATCCCCACAAAGCCCAGAAGCACATGTACTCGCAGATCGGCCAATCTACAACATCCAAAACTACAGAGACCCCATAAAATAATTCCCGAAAATTCAAACAACCCGTAATAATTACAATGGTAAAACGCATCATGAGCAACCCATGATCAAACTTGGAACCAAAAACAGGAAGGAAAAAAAGAAACTACCTTTGTAGATAAATCAATGAGTTAACGAAAACCCAGTTGAAATGAAACGGGCTTAGGCGAGAAAATGAGAGAAATCGAGGGAAAAATGGAAAATGTACCCGGATCTTGGCGAGGACCCCTTTCTTCTCTAGGGTACGCGTGACGAGGGTTTTGAGGTCCATCATTTCTCTGGTGTAGTCGTCCATTGGAGGTGAATCCGGATATTTCTTGCTTCTGCTACAGATTATGGCGATGCTCTCTTTCTCGGTCACGCTTCTTCGACGATTTTCGATAGCCGAGAGAGGAGTGTGGTGTGGGACAAACAAATGTCTCCGGCAAGGGAATGATTGCAAACAATAGTACTAATTATGGGTTTATCTTTTAATTTTTTTTCCCAAATTAAATCACGTGGGCTCCGTTGGATGGTAGAGATGGATCTACACCGTACACGTCAGATATGAGTCTTGTTTGTAACTTACCTCCAAAACTATAAGAAATAAGGGGAAATTACACAAAGGATTTTTGAACTATGCATTTCGACAAATTGCACCCTTAAAGTTTGGTCTGTTACTTTAAGCACCTCTAAACTAATCAAAGATGTTTACATCATTTAAACTTAACGGAAAATGTCACTATTCACGTCATGTGCCCAGCACATGACCAATGTTTTTGTGAAATTCTCAAACTGCCATTCTCTTCATCTTATACACCATCATCATCCATATTCTTCAATTTGCCGGAAAACTCATAGTTTCGCCGGAAAGTTCATAGTTCCGGCGAAAAATCTAAAAATTATTCTCTAATTTTTCATAACATCAAAAGTTCAATGTACATAATTTAACAATTGAATCTCATAGTTTAACCATTTCAAAACAAATTACAAACCAAATCAAACCTAACAAGCCAAACTAAACCCTAAAAACAAAACCAAACCAAATACAAATCTAACATCGGGCCTGAACATCGTCGGTGAG
>JAYMTK010001971.1:0-14915 GCA_036897405.1 Pelargonium myrrhifolium | reverse complement strand
ATCGTCTCTGTTTTGATTTTTGAGGTTGAGATTTGATTGGAACGCACTCTCAATTGACTTCTTGGGATGGATAAACTATCGGCGGCAAAGAGGCGTATACTTGAGTACACGAAGTATGAAATGTTGAACAAAGCATTAGAGGCCTTTGGTGATATGGGAGATGATGAGGAATTGGGACCGGCTGACTAGCAGACAGTGAAAAGATATATTTCAAGATTAAATAACTTAGAAGGGGGGAAGTGTGCATCCGCATACCGCAACGGATAGTGATAATAATCTTGACCCTTTGAATTTGAAAGACATACGCATTCGCCTTTTGAATGGTGTTCAAGCTGCTTACTGGGGAATGCTTGATGAGGGAAGGATAACACAAACTACAGCTAATCTCTTGATGCAGTCAGTGGATGAAGCAATTGACTTGGCTGCTCAGGAGCCTCTATGTGACTGGAGAGGTTTGAAGTCTAATGTTCATTTCCCAAATTATTACAAGTTCCTTCAGACAAGCATTTGCCCACAAAAACTGGTCACATACTTCACTGTGGAAAGGCTGGAATCTGCATGCTACATCTGTGCTACATTTCTTCGTGCCCATAGACTTGCACGTCGACAACTGCATGACTTTATAGGTAACAACCTTCCCCGTAGTTTCAGGATATGGGCGTCTTTTCTAATGAAATTGTTTGATCTCATAAATCCACTTCTTCCATTAGCTTACAGCCCATGTCACTTACTAGGATCAAAACAAATTTGTCTTTTACTATGCCTCAAATATTAGGAAGCTTCCTCATCACCAGTGCTAATTTCAATAAAGAACCATGGGATGCGCCGGTTCAACTTTGACTGTCTTTTATTTTTTTATTTTTTCTATGTTTGAAAATATATGTGAGATCCTTCTTAATATAATCTTTTTTCCTTCTGACTCAACCCAATTTTATTTTTTAGATTTATGTTTGAAATAATAAAAGAAAAACATGCCATTCGTTCATGTTAAATAAACTATATTGAATTTTTCGGGTGGGGCGGGATTTTGGGTTAAAAGGGGAGAGCTACCCCTATTGTGTAGCTCAACTGATTAAAAAAAAAAACTGTATTGAATTTTAAAATCACAATGGTGAAAGATGTCAGATCCACTGAAATTGCTGTTTTGGTCGTTGATTAGAAATCTTGGCTTACCTTAAAAGATCATATTATCTGTTGAATTCTCTGTGTTTTTTTTACTGTTTACAGCCTTCTAATCTTGTCCTAATTCACTTTTGGAACATCGTTAACAATATATTTATTCTGCAATACATCTCATGTGAAGTGAGAGAGCTGGAGACCTTATGGTGTCTGATATTGAACTAAAAGAAATGCCTAAGTAGGTTAAGTTACCCAGCCTCTTCGTTTTGAGTAAATACATGTGCTCAACACAATATGAAACTGATGTGGGTGCTTTGTGTCGACCAATATTTTTTCGCACCTAAAATCTGTACTTTTGCAATACCTGCTAGTGCTGGGCAGTGTCCAACAGCAAAGTACACTTTTCCTGAAAAAGGTCAGGTAAATAGGATGGGGGATGGATAAAGCTTCCTTTTTGTTATGCATGATGCATGAAAGAGAGTACCACTTTCATTTTTGATTCTTCTATTCTGCTTTTTGGTTTTAAATTTCTGTAACCCTATTTAATTGCAGCATTACTACACTGAATCTTTATGAAGATGTTTTTGTGTAGATACGTAAAATTACACTTCAATCATCATCACTTCTGATGAAAAGTGGGGCTATCTTACAAAATATATATATATATATATATATATATATATACACTATACACACACATTATAATATGTATATATATGGGTTTAATGTATATCAATTGACTGATATAAAGTTATATCAGTTAAACTAATAAGGTGATGACACCTCATTTAAAATCATATATATATAGGTACAATGCTGACCAGATAGAATATGGGAGGTTAGTAATTCACTGTATGTACAAGCAAAACTTGCAAGATGCAATCCTCTGGTGATCCAAATTAATTGATGTTTATTGTTGACAAACAAGCTAGAAAGTACCAATAAGGGAAATTCTGCAAGTTTTGTTAACTGGACTGTTCTAAATCCATGATAAGAAGACATATATTCCTGATTAAGCCTATCTAATTGTGTAACATTATGAAACAGAATTCTTATGGCCACTTTTCGTTTAGTTGAGTTATTATTAATTTGGGAATCATATCCAAATCAAAATATGTATTCGTATCGATGTGTAAGTTTCAGTCTGATCTTAAACCCTATACCCGCTTTACTCAAAGAATCTGGGATTAGATAATAAAAAAATATAAATAAAAATCATCTTTGGTTCCCCATATATATATATATATATAGCTCTTATGATCTGTTATTGCAGTCAATAAATTTATTTCTTATGCACCTGCTTATTCCTTTAGGTGACAGTGATGTTGCATCTATTATCATTAATGAAAGTGAGGCAGAAGGAGAAGAAGCAAGAAAATTCTTGGAAGATGTTCGTGTGACATTTCCCCAGGTTTGTGAGTTTCAGTACCTTCAGTGTGTCTAGACTTGGTACAATCAGTAGATCATGTTAAGGTAGATATATTGTAACATGTTCTTGTGTAAGTGTTAAACTTTACTATAACTTAAGCTTAAGCTGTTCTGTTAAGTGAAGGCCGAACTAGTATATCAAGTTGTCACAAACTACAAGTAATTTGAATGTGGGATAACTTCAACACTCCCGACATTTAAGTCTGCTCTACATACTGACTAAGAATTACATGAGAGGCAACACGAACAGGTCCAAGACACCACCAACTCTGATAATATGTTTAACTTTACTTAAACCAAACATATCAGGTTGTTAAGTGGATGGCCCAACTAGTGTATCACAAACACCTCAAGTTTTCTATGCGGGATAACTTCAATAAACAGCAAGAACAAATATGAATCTAAATGATGATGCCCACACCCACTTATAGATGTATTCTTGCCTCTAAAGAATATGTTAAGCTGATTATATTTTCTAGTAAAGAGTATGCTAATTGATGAATATTTATACTGGTAACCTTTTTCAGGTTTTGCGTGTTGTAAAAACAAGACAAGCGACCCATTATGTACTGAACCATTTAATTGATTATGTCCAAAATCTTGAGAAAGTTGGGTTATTGGAAGAGAAAGAAATGCTTCATCTTCATGACGCTGTTCAGGTATCAATAAGGCTGTATCATTGTCAATATATTCTCTCTAGGTCCATGAATAAAATTGTTTGTGATTGATAATAAAAAATTTGTTTCATTCTCAATGCAGACTGACTTGAAAAGGCTTTTAAGAAATCCTCCTTTAGTAAAGATTCCAAAGATGGGTGATTTGATTAGTGTGCATCCTCTGTTAGGAGCCCTTCCAGCTAATATTCGTGAGCCACTTCAAGGTTCTACAAAAGAAATAATGAAAATGCGAAGTGTGACACTGTACAGGGAAGGCTCAAAGCCAAATGGTATTTGGCTGGTCTCCAGTGGAGTTGTTAAGGTATGTAACATTTTGCATAGGCAAGTTGCAGACTGAGAAGTAAAATCTTGTTGAGTTTGAGATTCAGGATTTCTGTAATGTAACAAATGAGATTACTGTTTGGCAGTGGACAAGTAAGAGCATAAGAAACAAGCACTCTTTGCATCCAACCTTCACACATGGAAGTACTTTGGGTCTATATGAAGTGCTTATTGGAAAGCCCTACATTTGCAACATGGTGACAGATTCTGTAGTACTCTGCTTTTTTATTGAAAGTGACGAAATACTTTCAATAATGAGGTCCGACCCTGCAGTTGAAGATTTCCTGTGGCAGGTATGATTGTTAATTTATATTTTCATTTTTGGGAGTGTTTGTGTTTCTATAACAGTTGGTAGACCAATACTTTGATCTTCTACTGATGGAAATAAACTAAGTATAAGGGTTACAAATACTTTAATATGGAATACTAATTTATACTTGTGATGATATTATCTTTAGTTTTAACTTTTAAACGTTTTTGGACGTGTTTTGACTGTCACTGTGAAAAGAATAATTTGATAACATAAAAGTAAATGAGATTGTAGAGAAACAAAAGGTAGAATGTGATATTTCTTGTATTTGATCCTGGGAGAAAATCATTTATATAGGAATACTGGAATAGGGTATACTAGAGTTGACAAACGTAAATCGATTAATACATGAAAGGAAACTAAGCTTGCTACCCGGCTCGAATCCAAACCGGATGGTTTGCACCAAAAAACTTGAACTTAGGGCTTGATATAAGGAGGGGGTAAATTAGGAATTTCTAATTTAAGGAATCTTGTAAATTATGGGATCCTTAATCTCAACAAATAAAATATTTTACTACATTTATTATGGAATTGCTGTTTTGCTAATTTAGTGGTTTTTCAGGAAAGTGCCATTGTCCTGGCCAAATTCCTGCTTCCTCAAATATTTGAAAAAATGGCGATGCAAGAGTTAAGAGCCCTTGTTTCTGAAAGATCAATGACGACCACATATATAAGAGGAGAAACTGTAGAAATACCTCAACATTCCATTGGCTTTCTACTTGAAGGATTCATTAAAGCCCAAGGCGTCCAAGAAGAACTAATTACATCACCTGCAGCTCTGTTGCCTTCACAAGGAAATTTTAGCTTTCTAAGTCAGGAAACATCAGGTAATTTAATATAACATCTTAAGGATGTCCTGTAAAATTTTATCACTTTACATGATTCATAAGTATCCATGCTGGCAAGACCTGAACCCTAAACACAACATAGGGGTATCTGCCAGTTTGATACTGTTGTATAAACAAATTCATATACAAAAATTCCAAATTGACATTACATTATGGGTTTTAAAACTGGTGTACTTTCATAATAAGTTTCTTAACATCATCCAAAAGCATCACAGGAAGTGCCTTGGACATCTTAGGCAGTTTTTAGTTGGTAATAGTGGCCATATAGTTCCAGTCATCATGTTAAGAGTTAATTTTATTCGTAGTGGCTCATTCCAACATGTTGTGTTTGACAATTAAACATAGACTCCTTGACTATAGTTTCTTTTGGTCAAATTCTTGCCCTTGCTTGTCTTATACATCATCTTTTTAACCTCGATGAGCAATAGCTTTCATTTTGAAATCACTCTCTTTTACCTTTTGACCAAAATAGTTTAAAATCAGAGAAATATGTAATTTTATTGGCTGGGAAAAAGTTTAGAACCACAAGACTTAATAATGCTTTTTTTTTTCCTGATTGGTTGAAGGTTCCAAGGCAGCCAGTTTTTCTCATCAGGGATCCAGGTTTCAAGTTGAGACAAGAGCAAGGGTAATAATATTTGACATCGCAGCATTTGAAGCTGATAGTACCCTCCAAAGAAGGTCATCCTCATTCATCCCACATTCAGTTGATCACCCCCATAGAACCCTAAGTAAAGAGCACAGTGGTCTTATGAGTTGGCCTGAACATTTTAACAAGCCAAAGCAACATCAGCAGAGCTTTGAAGCAAGTGGTCGACAAACAAACAGTTTATCTGCTAGAGCAATGCAGCTGAGCATCTTTGGCAGTATGGTAAGGCACATTTATATCTTTCTTTTATGTATTGTCTGTAGAAGTACCCATATGAAAAAGCCTGCAAGACGTGATTGTTTTTGTTACTCCCTTTATATCACACGGTGTTTCTCTTTGAAAATTTCCATTTTGGAGCTCCCTCCTTTCGATAATGTTCTAAAAAGGCACCCCTTTCATGCATTGTCGTGCAAATAATCCTTTGCCCTTACCTCTTCATTACATTTCTGTTGGGGAATTCTGTAGAAAAATTTATTTTCCTTCCATTTTTTTCTTCTTCATAATCATTTATGTAGAGAAGTTAGGAAAGAATAAATCATCCGAGCAGTAGAAGGTAAGAGACCAACCCCGTGGAGGAAATCATTTCAAGTAGTGTGCTTATAGACGAGCTTAATAGGACCATTTCCTGTATTTTCTGTTCTCTAGTGTTTGGTTTGTCTTCATTTTCATTCAAATTGATAAATTAGAGATCAGCACTGCTGTGCTATATCTTAAACTGTTACTAGAACATGGCATTTACTACTCCCTCTGTCCCAAAATAAGTGTCCTCCTTTCTATTTTGAGAAAGTTAGTGTGGTATGTTTACTATTATATCCTCATGATTATGTGTTGAGGGATACTAACTAACTAGTTATAAGGATATTATTGACAGTTCATGCATAACTAACTTACTAAGAAAAGAAAGATGACACTCATTTTGGGACGGAGGGAGTATATTACTTGCTGTTCTTTCTCACTTACTAGTTCACATTGCTTAATGTGCAAGGTTGATATGCAATGGCGCTCACGAAGTTTTCAAACTAGTATTAAAGTCAATCCGTCACATAGCTTGTCATACCCAGGAATTCCACCAAATAAATACCGGCTTTTCTCAGTGAAATCAGAAGGGGATACTACCGTGAGGAAGAACCTCGAAGCAAGAAAGTTCTCGCCACATATCCCTGCACCCCCCCCGCCACAAAGTACAGACAGCAAAGAGAAGGGCCATATCCTAGATGATTCCAGCGATGAAGATGAACTAATAGTGAGAATAGATTCGCCGAGTAGGCTCTCCTTTCGCCAAGGCTCTTGAGGACTGTAACTGTTCCTCAGTTGTTGCAGACATAGTTGATGTTCCTCAAACAGTGGTATCCACAGAAAAGCATATTGTCATATCTGCAAGTCATGTTGCACACATTTGTTGTATCCATAAACAGTTGTATTCAAATAATTAAACAATTACACGGTCTATTTGTAAAAGAATTTGTTGAAAATAATGAGAGAGCAAGATGAAGAAGAGAAAATAATTTGTTTTATAAATTTTTATTGTAATTTTCTTGATTCAAGGTACTCTACTCATGACAGTAGTAAGTAAACATTGAACCCCCATTTTTACTATTTAGTAAATTTTCTATCCTAGTGTATAAATAAAGCTAGTAACATGGGGTAATGAATGGAGTATAGAGAAACTCGTCAAGCTTCATAAAGCATCCCAACCTCAATGCGCTGTGGTGGTGACACACCCGTAGCAGGAAGAGCAGACCTGCAATTACTGTGCATGACTTCATAGAAAGCCAGCATGATTTTGTCAAACCAGCCACAACTTTTGCCTACATAAAACCTCGTCTTCCCTCGAATATGAACAACTCCCGCCATTTTTGCCTCTTCCAGGTCGGAAATCTCGTCTCGGATCTCCAAAGGATCAGACTGTGACCACACTGAGCTACTCTGTATATGTGTATGCAAGCTTTTGGTTACCTGGTTTACAAAGTCGTCTCCTTCAAGATTTATGGAATCAGCATACCCGTACTGAATCACGCATCCATAAACACCTTTGAGGCCTAGTTTGTTAACAACAATCCTCTCACTTGGAGCAACCTTGGGAACCAGCAAGTATCGAAGTGTCGTAAAGATAGTAACTTGATGGAGGGATTTCATGTTTTTGATATAATGCCCAAGAATAGGAGTCAAGCCATCTTGGATATTGGTGTAGAAGAAGCATAGCCCAGGAACCCTTTGAATACCTGGGTCAGACAATAGTGCTCCAAGTCTGTCCAAGTCTATTTTGTGGGTCAACTCGTACTCCATCTTTCGCTGCCTCCCGTAGAACCAGCCGAACATAATGAATGCGAGGATAAACGAAATGGCAAATGGAATCCATCCTCCTTCTGGAATTTTGGTGAAAACAGCACTAACATAAACACCTTCCAATGTAAAGAAGACAGAGAAGAAGAGTGCAACCAACAATGGTGGAGTTCTCCATATAATGATCATAACTAGTGTCAGTAGGATTGTGGTTATGAGCATAACTAGACTCACCACAACACCTGCAAGAAAGGTTTGTTTATCAGTTAAGTTGATGTTTAGATCTCGTGATGTTAACACAAATACAGAATACAATAAAATTAGTTTGGATGAACCCATATGACTAAAGTAATGGCTAGCAGTTGTATGAAAATTAAGTGAAATCAAAAGTACGATCAGCATGTACTATTTTACCATACCAAAAGCATTTCCAATATCTTTTCCATCTCCAAAGATCAGTATCACAGCGACACAGAGAATCATGAGGATGTAATTGATTTCTGGGGAGTAGACCTCGCCTTCCTTACTACGGGATGTATGCACTACTTTGACCCGAGGGAAATAATCCAGTACGACTGATTGCTTGATTACAGAGAAGGTGGCTGATATCAGTGACTGGCTTGCAACAATTGCAGCTGATGTGGCTATGATAAAGATTGGCCAGTAGATTGCTTTTGGTATAAACTTGTAGAACCCATCATTGTGATCATTCGGGTTCTTGATCAAATATGCTGTCTGGCCCGCATATGTAAGAACCAGAGAAGGGTATATTGTAAACAAAAATGCCATCTGTCGAGAGAAGGTGTGAGAAAGCCACTTTATAGTTTATACAGAAACTGAGGCCTAAGTGATAGTGTACATAGAACACCTTACCTGGATAGAACTCTGATTAAAATGACCGAGATCTGCGAATAAGGCTTCTGAACCTGAAATCAAGAGATATGACCAAAAGAAATTACAAACACATTTCTTTTATATGTCAACAGCAAAAGTAAAATCTATAATATGTCTCTGCAATTGCCCAGCAGAAATAAGGCTGAATAATAAGTCATATGGGATCATCAATCCCCGTGAGATGGACTTGTCAAAGTGTAAGGACAGTCCTATTTGATGCCTATTATGGTTTGATTAACCCCGTTTTATTAGTTTTGGAATTTAAAATACATGAAACAATGTCAATCATATTCCATATATAAATCACACAATCAAAATTAAACACATGGGGCTTACCTGTGATGCAAAGGACAGTGCCACCAAGCAACAACCAGCCTTCCTTTCCATTTCTTAAGAAGAAATGAATGATGTAGTGTGGTGATAACGCCTTGAATATGGTAGGATAATAACGTACAATGCTATAAATTCCGACAAGTGGAGTACTCAAAGTCCACGCACCCATAATGGGGGAAAAGAGAAAACTCACTCGAGATGTGCCGAATTTTTGCATCAGGAACAGAAATATCAGAACTATTGCAGAAAGAGCTTCCACCGAGGCTGCAACAAACAGCAAACCCAAAAAACTCAGAAATAGATTTCACTTTTTATGAAAGAAAATAGTAAAGAGGAATCAAAAAATTTATGCCATAAGAACTTTAACACTCCCATCCTCTAGAAGAAAACTTAAACTCCAACCGAAACCACACGACACTCTACTTAGCTTTTAATCTTCTTTTTTTATACTTGGTGGCTTTTCAAGTAATGTGGCTTTTGAAATTGTATATCTAATACGGTCAATGCATTTGAATGTCTTGAAGCTTTGTTAAGAACAAGGATTTTCTATAGATTCAACAATATACCTCCTATTTTATGAAAACAATGTTCAATGATGCACTATTCCCTTGTACATTCAAAGACAAATCCTATCTACTCATGCTATGGCCATAGGAAGCACAAACACCTATACCTATCATGGTGTAATATATCAAAAGATTGTACTCCTACTAAAAAAGAAGAACAAAACAATATTCATATTTGAGGCCAATATAATACTAAAGATGACTGTTGCTACATTATCAAGTAGAGAACTTATAAAGAAAGCAGTATATATAGCTCATCTGTCTTGAAGTCAATAAGATGTGCCTCGGCACTTACATGTAGTGATGGAAGGAAAAGGTGCTCTTATTCCATCCATTGCCGACAACACTGAAAAAAAAAATCACACAGAAAAGGTAAATACTTCAAATTACACCAAACTAATTTTTTATTTTATTCAAGAAATGGCTACAAACCTGAAATTGCAGGCGTAAGTATGCCATCACCAATTAGCATGCACATGCCCAAAATGGCAATGAAGAGCAATATCCTTCTAGCAACAATGCTCCTTTCGAAAAACTTAGCAAGCTTGCTGTGATTTTCACTGCCATCACGCAGAATAGAGCTTGAAATACTTGAGTTTGAATCCACTTGTCTTGGTGAAAGGATTCCTATATTCAAATTCCTACAGAGTTTTGTATATAGGGCAAATATCCCACCTGCAATAGATGATTTCTCTTCAGATGTTACGAATTCAGACACTAGTCCTATTAAAAGAAGCATGTATTTAGAACTTCTGACAACTGTTCTAGGAAACCTCCAATAGAGGATTTTAAAGGAGTTATAACTTCTTTTCTTTTTTTTACTTTTTTTTAATAGGAAGGAATTATAACTTAGATAAGCACTGCAAGTATTGGATGACTAGATAATATCACAAAACAGGTGTACATACAACTACCCAGATATGCCTGTGTTTAATGCCAAATATCAACAGGAACCCAAAAGGCTAACATATACGCACGCATGCGCTATGTGGTAGTGTTTGGGTTGAAACTTTTGGAATGGGAATGAAGAATGTGAATGGTAATGAGATTGTCGGTCCAAATTCATCCTCGTGACCAAAATGTCCTAATCCGAACATAGCAATTCTAATTCTTGATTCTCATTACTAAAGAATTGAAAAGCTGTGTTAGTGGAATCAAATTATACCTTCTCCCTGATCATCAGCCTTAAGGGCTATGTAGGAATACTTGACGACTCCAATGAGAGTGAGAGTCCAGAACATGATGCTGTAGATGCCCAGGAAGTCATCTTCTGTTGGGGAGTTCAATGGCATTGATGGATACACATACAGTGGTGATGTCACCAATCCTCCAAAAACAACTCCTAGAGTCTTGTAGGCAAGCACCACATTATCCCATCTGCTATTCCCCTGATTTTTAATTCAACCATTATACACTTAATTTCCAAAAATTAAACAGAGGAAGATCCACATTTGCTAGAATTGAAGCAAGCAGTCCAAAAATCTAAAGAAAATTAAAATTAGTCAGTAATTATTATTTACTAGCATAATCCAATTACATTTAAAATAATTGAAATAAATATGAACAAATACAAAAAAGAATCCAGGGTTGAAAGAGAAGTCAGTATCATCAACAGTGGTCAGAGGGTGGCATGACATGCCAATAAAAATAATAAATTAATCAAAATATACAGAATCATGCCTTACACAGACTGAGTCATATATAAGGTATAAAATACCTTGTGGTTGTGGTGTGGTGTGGAGAGAGAAGAGGTGCGAGTGTTAAGGATGGTGAGACGAGCATTGGGAGTGGAGTGGACCACAACCTCAGACAGTGAGTCCGGTGGACCGAGTTGGCGATCCACGGCCATGTTGCCCTGTCCGATGGAGCTGTGTTGAGTTCAGGTGAGAGAACAAAGTAACAAAACAAAACAAAATAAAATAGGAAGTGTCTGTAATCAGTGTGGATGGAAATATTAATAGGAGGGAGAGAGCGAGACTGATGAATACGAGTGGGTGGCTTAGATTGCACCCTTTTCCTATTTACATGTAGTTTATTAGGGTTAATTATACAGGGCATCCTTTACTATACACGATTTGCGTAGGACTATTCTAATGTTCTATTTTAATTTTTAACTACCATGTGCTACGCAAGGTACTTTTCGTTTAAAAAACATCAGTTAAGTGATAAAAAGATCGAATTGTCCTTAATATATATTTTTTAATTTTAAATGTAAAAAAACAATCAAATAAAAAAACCCAGAATCGGCCTCTCTCTCTCAACTCTTCTCCGTAGAAGCACCGGCGGCTCCACCGGCTGCTTCGCCGGCCTCAATGGCCTCCTCCTTCGCCTCTCGCTACCAACATTTCTCACTCCTCTTCACTCTCTCTTCTCCCTCTTTCTCACGTCGTCGGCGCCGCCTCCGCTCCAGCTCCTTTCATCGGCGTTGCCGGAAGCTCCCACTCCTTTCATCGCAGTCGACGAAATCGGCGCTGCCTGCACTCTCGATTTCGGCCAGTAATAGAGCAGAT
The DNA here is from genome assembly GCA_036897405.1 of Pelargonium myrrhifolium. Taxonomy (NCBI): domain Eukaryota; kingdom Viridiplantae; phylum Streptophyta; class Magnoliopsida; order Geraniales; family Geraniaceae; genus Pelargonium; species Pelargonium myrrhifolium. Next base: position 2,977 of record JAYMTK010001971.1, on the reverse strand, counting down.
CTGGCTCGATTTCGGCCTTACCGGCGTGAGTCTCGCCGGCTACGGCGGTGGCCAGATCCGGTTTCGACCCTCGCCGGCCGCCAGCGATGGGGTTGGTTTTGGATGATTTTGGGTTGATTTTGTTTGATTTTTGATTTTTAGTTTTCCGACGGGTTTTTAAAAATTCTGGCAAGCTCATGAAGTTCCGGCGACTTTTGATTTTTTTCCGTCGAGTTTTTGCAATTTCCGGCGATATGTGGTTGCCGAAAACTTCAAGTGTTCTTGAATTTTGAAGAAGAAGGGCAAAATGGCCATTTACAAAAAAAAAAAATTGAGGTCATGTCCATGACACATGATCAGAAAACGAAATATTCTAACATAGTACAAGGTAGTCAAAAGTTAAAATAGAATCTTCTTAGGGTAGTCATATGTAAATCGTGTAAAGTACATGGGTGGCATGTGTAATTACCCCTAATTACAACTAGAGGCAGAGGCAATTGCTAATACAACGTTGGTAGATGCTTGTGGGTCCTACCTCACAATCAATGTAATACTACTATAAATCAATATCGCTTGAATCGGTGGGAAAGATAGTCCACCTCTTCAACCAATCTCGAATGTCGCGGATCTGAAGCTCATGTCGTGACATGCTATCATCACCATATGATCAACCAATTTGGTTAAACTCGAATGTCATGACCTTGAAACTCATATCAAGGAATACTATCTTGACTAATCTAAACTTCAATGTGAACCTATTTTATTTAGCAAACCTCCCATGTTGTGACATGCTACACTCACTATATGGTTAACCAATTCGATTAAACTCGAATGACATGAACCTGAAACCCGTATCAAGGAATGCTACCCTAACCGAGCTAAACCTCAATGTGGTCATATCTTTTTAGCAAACCTCCTATGCCGCGACCTTAAAACCCATGTCACGACCTGACCGAGATCACCCTAACTATGGTCATCCTCTTCGACCAACCACCAATGTCACAACCCTGAAGCTCATGGTGTGACTTCTTACCCTAGTCATGTTCAAACTCATTTTGTCTTTACCCATCAATCAACCAAAGTATCATGCTTTTGAGCATCTCCTTCTACATGAAGAAAAGTAATCGTGAGGATCCCAAAAACATTAGGAGGAGCTCCTTCATCTCAAAAAAACAAAGAAAAAAACATCCAGACTTAATCCCCACAAAAGATTTCTCAATGACAAGGAGAGCTCGTCACTTCTCTTCAACATTTAGTCTCCACAAGAGACTGTCATGTTATAAGAAAAGATTCACACTCAACCATACTTAATCTCCATTAGAAGTCTCCAAGCCCCCCAAGGACCACCTAGCCTTCATAGCTCTCAAATAGAGATCTTACACCTTCAAGTTATCAGCCATGTTTAGCAACATCTAAGGCTCCTCACCTTATTTGGTCACTTTCATAACTCCCCGTCCTGTCGAGCTACCTCCAAGGTCCCTACCTCAACAGGTCACCTTCACGACTTTCCACCTCACTAAGTCACCTCTAAAACTCCGCACTGTTCTAATAAGACACTAAGATATTAAGCGGAAAGCACTCCTAGAGGCTTCACGCTAACCTTTTAGGCTCGAAGGGCAGACATGAGCTCTATAACCCACCTAAAAGTCATGGACAATGTGCTCAGTAGGCTAGAATTCAAGTACTCAAGTGATTCCAAAGCGGACTCACTCATCTAACAACCAACTACACGACGACACGTGGTGAGCTTAGTTTGTGAACATAACTACTCCCCTCCTTAATAAGAGGAGTGATCCATGATTTACATTTGAGACTTCTCTCTCTTTTGTGTTTTTCGGTTAAAATTTTTATTGTCACACATGAGATAGTGTCTCGAAAATATATATGGTGTTTCTATTTAACGATGTGCTATCTTGTACATACAACATTCTCACATTTGACAGTAATGTTGGGGCCAGGCCCGGCTATTGGGCGGTGCAACCTGTGCGACCGCACAGGGCCCCCTCAAAGCAAGGGCCCCCATTTTCGTAAGTTGCTTAAGTTATGTACTCTGGTGTTCAGAGCCGGCTTTGAGGGGGTGCTAAGTGAGCGATTGCACAGGCCCCATTGTAAATTATTTTGTAAGAAGTTGAAGAAAAATAAAATTCTGCAACGAAGGGTTCTGCAAATGGAAGGAGGAAGAAGATGAAGATGAAGATGAAATGGTGGGCCCCACTTTGCAATATAGTTATAATAAATATTTTATTCTTAAAGTATTAAGTGGTAGGTGGCTATCACACAACATTAAATGCTGGAGTCAAAATTTTAAATATATATATATATATATATGTATTATTAATGTTTTGTTCTTATAGATATACTTTATTAATGGTTTTTTTATAGGAATTTTATTATTGATTTAATTTGTATAAAAACAACAATAATATTGAATCTTATATCAAAATATAAATACACATATAAATAAATAATTTTCCTATGCATCAAGCACTTGTTGCTAACTGGTTTTGTTCCGACTACGTTCGGTCCGTGTCACGCACCTAGTTTTAGTGGGTGAGTCTCCCAACGGAGTTTTTTACATACACAAGGACTCGAACCCGAGACTTTACTTAAGCGGAGACAAGTCGCTTACCACTTACTCCAACTCATGTTGGTATCAAGTACTTAGTTTCCACAATATTATTTTTATGAAATTGGACTTAAATGTTTTATATAGTATTTAATAAGTTTTGAGAGGTTATTAATTATTCTAATGTTTTTGCCTTCTGGTTAATAAAGCTAAGGGCCTACATAAAAAAGTTTTTGCTTTAGTAAATAAAATATTGTATCCTATTCAATTTTTACTTTTCATTTTGACATTTTTTATATTCGTAATCGATCGAGTCTATTTTTATTGATTTATATCGATCACGATTTAAAATATTTAAGTGCTCAAGTTTCAGATTTCGCACAGGGCCTCTAAAATCCTGGAGACGGCCCTGATACAGAGGCTAAAAAGAGA
>JAYMTK010001970.1:0-14941 GCA_036897405.1 Pelargonium myrrhifolium | reverse complement strand
CAAACAACTTCTTCTTCAACAATGTCTATAGACATATGATATAGAGCTTGTAATAGAGAAACCAAACAAGGCCTAAGAGAATATTTTTTGTCGTAGCCGTAAAGCTCTTTTACTCATTTCCACGAGTGTTTAGTAAAATTTAAATTCAAGATTATCATTTGCACAATTTTAGTTTGTGTTGTCACCTAGCCACAAACACTAAACTGAGTTTACTATGAGTTAAACTTTGAAGTCAAAAATAAATTACCAAAACTCCAAGTAACTGTGACTTTTTGTAGTTCTACCATCCCAGGTGGTCTCTACTGCTTTTTCTTACTTCGGAACAGTGATATTGGATATTAAGCAAAAAAAAAAAAAGTGGATCACCTGATTGGCTCACCAAGCGCAAGGCAAAACACAGGATCCAACAGCCGGTCAGTCGGTCAAACCTCCGCGCGCCGTCTTCGGGATCCGTCAAACACCCAAGAATATGACGCAAGCAGTGACAGAAGCCAAGAGCTCGCACGTGCAGTACCAGGACACGTGGCCTACTCTCATAAGCCAAGGCCACGCGTGTCCAATGATGTGTGCGATCCGTAGGTTTTCGTTTTTGTTTTACTCGTGCCTACACTACACTACACGGTTGGTTCCTTTTATTTTCTATTTTTTTATAAAAACGAGAAAAGGTAAAAGAGACCAGACCAGCTCCAGCACTCTGTCTCCCACGTGTCGCAATTTGTCCCAATTACCACTATAAAACCCAACTGGCCCATTTGTGCACCTCATTTCACTTCTCAGCAACAAAAACAGAGCACAGTAGAAGAATCAAGAAATTAACAGAGATCGAAAAGAAACTGATTAATTAAGATGAAAGGAGAGCTAGAGCTACCAGCTGGATTCAGATTCCACCCAACAGACGATGAATTGGTGAATCATTATCTTTTAAAGAAATGCGCAGGACACTCAATTTCTGTTCCCATCATTGCAGAGATCGATTTGTACAAGTTCGATCCATGGCAGCTTCCTGGTATGTACTTTTAGTTTCTCTGATACTCTGTTTCTGAAATAATCTGGATCTGGGTTTTTGGATCTAATTGATTTCTATTTGGTGATTTTGTGTAGGTTTGGCTCTTTACGGTGAAAAAGAATGGTACTTTTTCTCTCCAAGAGACCGGAAATCCCCGAACGGTTCGCGGCCGAACCGGGCCGCCGGAGCCGGGTACTGGAAAGCCACCGGCGCCGACAAGCCGATCGGGAAGCCGAAGGCTTTGGGGATCAAGAAAGCACTAGTGTTCTACGCCGGAAAAGCTCCGAGAGGAGTGAAAACCAACTGGATTATGCACGAGTACCGCCTCGCCAACGTGGACCGATCCGCCGGAAAAAGAAACGGCTCCAGAGTACGTAGAAATTGCAATTTTGGCCCCTCAGTTTTGAAAAAAATTATAATTTGTTACATAAACTGACGAATCTTTTCAAATTTTCAGCTTGATGATTGGGTGTTGTGCCGAATCTACAACAAGAAAGGCAGCATTGAGAAGCACGCGCCGCCGGAGAGAGTGGCGTCGATGAAACAACATTTCCCGGAAATGGAAGAGCAAAAGCCGCAAATCGTAACAGCGCCACAGTATCAACAAAACCACGCGCCGAACGACCAATTGTATATGGACACGTCGGACTCGGTGCCGAAGCTGCACACGGACTCGAGCTCGTGGGAGCACGCGCCGTCGCCGGACGACGTGTCGTGGGAAAAGGAGGTACAGAGCGTGCCGAAATGGAGCGAATTGGAAATCGACAATGCGTTTAATTACATGGATGGGTTCCCGGAAGTGTCGTATGGGTCTCAGTCTCAGATGCTACAGTTTGGTTCCGGCGAAGACTCTTTGCAATTGCAAGACTTGTTCATGTATCTACAATAGTGATCATTTTTGTGGGCCTGGAATAATATTCTTGCACGTGCGAGACAGGGGATCACTGTCTCTGTGGCTGCGCACGTGTGTTTTGACAATTGATGCAAGGAGTGGAATATTCAGCTTCCATGGGCCTAATGGGCCTTGACTGACATGATTCATTTACAATTGGTTTGGGTTGGGGCTAAAAGTATAGCCGCAATTGACGGATCTTGATTGGGCAAGTGATCGGACGGTGCTTGTTGCTCTAGGGAGTTCTTGTACATGTATATTGTAGCCTAATTTTTTCATATATGAAATATGGTGACATTCAAAACTTCCAATCTAGACAAAATTTTATGGTGAAGATAAGGTGTCATTTAACATGCGGATTAAATATATATGATGCCATTATTTGTCATAAACTCATAATTATTTTAACACTATAGAATATGATTAAACTTGAATGGAGGATTCAATCCTCTAGAGTAGACACGCACGCTATAAATTTAAACTTGATGGTGAGCTTTAAAGGCCACACTTTAATGTCGCATTTGCTTGGGGAGCTTCTCGAAGAAGCCGTTAAGAAGTGGATTGTAGATGTCACAAGGTTGCAACTTGGAGATGAAGACTAGGAAAATTTGTGTGGAGGCCAAGGCTAGGCGAGGTGCGCCAAAGTTGGCACAAGACCATAACATGGAAATGAAAGCTAGAGCTTGATGTGACACTTATTTCTCTTTGGTGGGTTGCCTCTATGGACGCACAACGTGTCCTTGGACTCTCCAGAGGCTTGCTATAAATTTGTGAAGTGTTCGAGTCTTTCAAGTGTCAATGACGAGATGGGGTACGAATGTCACATGTTTTGATTTTTAGTCATCAATACGTGTGATGTTTTTACTTTTTATTTTATTTTTATTTTTTTGAGTAACCCTAATTTTTTAACCCAAAATTTTACACTTGACTTACTGGAGTTGAACTCATGAACTCTCGCGATGAAGATGTGTGTTTTATCATTGAGTCATTCTTTATGAACATCTTTTTAGTTGATATCAACAATATTATTCATGTTTTAACTTCCTCCGTCAACAAAATGAGTGTTTTTTTTTCTTTTTAAGAAGTTAGTTATAACATAAATTACCAGTAACATTTTTATAATAAGTTAATTAATTAGTAACCTTTGAGTTTGTTAGAGAATATATATATATATATACTCGTGGGATACAAAAGTAATTATACAACATTAACTAATATTCTTTAATTATTCTCAAAATGAAAACAATGACATTCATTTTGAAACTGGTACTATATATTCTGTATTAACATAATGGGAGAATCTTGAAAACTTATTAACATGAAAAAGAAGTCAAAACAATAGATTGTAATAAGAGCAAGGGGGGATTAACATGAGAGAAAAGAAAAACACTGCACCAGTTTGAAAGAAAAGGAAGTTTGAAAAAGAACAAAAAATAAAAAATAAATCCATTTCTGGTCTTTCTTGAAAACTTGACCTTTCTGTTTGGCTCCTAGTATAGGCTGCAAGCAGTTAGTTTGTTGCAGCCATGTTCTTTATTATCCCACTTGCTTCATTTAATTTCTCGTTTATTTTGTCTTGTTCATACTTTCACCACTCACGATATTACGAGCAAAGCTATACACATGTTACATAGATAATCACCAAGAAGTTGGAAGATTTGTATTCCTAATTAAGTATCAATCTACAAAAGATTTAACACTTATATCTAAGTTCAATCATTAATATGTAATCAAACATTGTTGAGTTTACAAGTATTTGAGAATATAAGAAGTGAGTTTATCAGCAACTATTTTTCATTTTCCAGACAATCCAATCAAGGTAAGAATTGCCCCAATTATGTTTCCCTCAAGTATGTGTTTCAACAACTGGAACTTCTTAGGCGTATATGGCGGATACCTCAGCGATGAATCGCCATCAAAACTTCGGTACATCACCGCCTTCTTGTGGCTAAAAGCGTCAAAAGAGAACTTACCATGGTACGAACCCATCCCGCTCTCACCAACTCCTCCAAATGGCAATGTCGAAACTGTCAGCTGCACAATCAACATTTCACCACATCAATACTTAAAAACGAGTATGCGCGCGTAATGGATTGCTAAATAGTTAATATGATTACATGTAGGATAGTGTCGTTGATGAGCATTCCTCCCGAAGATATGTTTTGCACAAAGTCCTTCTTGAGCTGCTCGTCGTTGGTGAACATATATGCAGCAAGAGGTTTTGATCTCGAGTTGATCAAATCAAAGCTTTCTTCTATTTTTTCAACCTATTACAAAACCAGAGAACAAAAAACACATATTAGTTGAATGTGATAACATTTAAACTATAGTATATCGTCTTAGACTCTTAGTACTCACCGTGACAATTGGTAGCAACGGTCCAAATATCTCCTCGTTCATTATTGCGGATTCCTCTGGCACATCCAACAAAATGGTTGGAGCAATCTTTCTATAACACAAGAATGGACCAATCCGTTTCAGAATGTGTTTTAAGGCCAAAACATCGTAGGAGGCGGAGCATTGAACTTACAATTGTTTCTCGTCTCTTTGGCCTCCTACAACAATTTTATCCGACACGTTATCTTCATCCATGAGCTTTACTAGACGTTTGAAGTGAAACAAGTTTATGATGCGGCATATGTCTTTTGATTCCATTGCATCCTTCCCGAAGAACTCCTCCAGCCCTTTTCGTAAAGCCTCTATCTGTAGAACACATTGTGTGAGTCACGAATTGAATCATTTAGATTGAAATATACACATTTAAATGTGAAACGCGACCTTACCAACTTTGGAGCAAATTCTTTGGTTGTTATAACATAATCAACAGAAATGCAAGCTTGTCCATTGTTGCATTCCCATTTTCCGGCTAGTATCCTCCTTGCAGCGACCTTATAATCACAAAAATGATATCCATTAAGTCACACTACAGTAAAAGGCAAGGACACTAGAATACTGAGAGTGATTCAGCAAAACTGTCCACATCCTCGCTCCTCGGCATGGAGACCGGGATCCATTATGCATAATCCACAATAACAATAAGAGAACACTCGACCTACCATAAATTACTCTGAAGATACTACCTACAACGCTCTATCCTAAGTTTGGACTTGGGCCTCATAAAATGCACAATTCAACTCGTGTGGGAAAAGCCTTACCTCTAAGTTGACATTTGAATCAACAACAGCCGGGCACTTCCCTCCAAGTTCCAGAACTACAGGCGTGAGGTGCTTTGCAGCAGCAGCCATAACAATGTGACCTACTCTTCCACTTCCTACACATGCAAGTTAACATCAGTATTCTGTATACGGATAATATTACGCACATGTTACTGAATCATAGTTGCTTGAAGTCGAAACTACTATATGGTAGATATTTCATACCGGTGTAGAGTATTTTATCCCATTTCTGCTCCAGCAATGCTGTTGTTTCAGCAACAGCTCCCTCAACAACTCTTATGGCAGATGTATCTAAGTATTCCCCCAATAATTTCGCAAGAAGCAAAGACGAGGCTGGAGCAATCTCTGACGGTTTTAGGACAACCGTGTTACCAGCTGCGATAGCTCCAATGAGCGGATCAAGGGATAGTACTGGAAGACAGATTTGCACGGAGTACAATGTATCAGAAGAGTTGAAAGCAATTGTGCAATAAACTTCACTCTAGCTTGATTGTAGTTGTATCAATTTGTATGCATGTTTGTACTTACATCTATCTGAGATCATATTTACTAGCCAAAATATAAAGGGCATTTTTATCGGAGTACTTAAAAGTCTTATAAGTAGCTTGAAGTTGTATACAAAGAATATATATTATAATTTGTGCACATACAAAATGGATAGTTCCAAGTTGAGATGATAAGCACAACTCCTAGAGGTTCTGATACAATTTCTGCTGACGATGGATATGTTGCGAATGAAGTTTTGGCCTGAAAAACATTTGGAATTTTGAATTAGAGTATGCTTAGTTTTAACGATGCGTAACAAATATCACAAAAAACGATTCTCATCATATGTTAATAAAGAAAGAAGAGAGAGAGAGAGAGAGAGAGAGAGAGTTGTTTTAAAGTATTCACCTTTTCTGGCGTCATCCAACGGTTCAAATCCTTAATTGCCAATTTACTCGACGATTTCATCATAGAAATCTGCATCATTTAGCATACGAACTAAATACATGAATGGTCATGATATAGTTTTCATTAAGAAGCAAACAAAACAATTGGTAAAGAAAAGTATGCATAGTTAGAGTCGGACCTCGGAGGCATAAGCTTCGAATTCAGGCTTTGAGAGGTCCTTCTGGAGAGCTTCTATGATTTCTTTTTCCCGCTCTTCAACCATCTTCTGGATACTCTTCAACTGCTCGAGTCTCCATGCATAGCTCTTAGTCTTGCCAGACCTAAAGGTCTTCCTTAGCTCTTTAACTAGCAGAGCAGCCTCATTCACACCAAACACCTCTTTCTGAGCTTCCAGTTCCACCGTTAACGACATACTTGCCGAGCACCTTCTATAGAAAACAAAACATATAGACAAGAATATAGGAAGACCACAACAAAAACACTCTGAATTGAACAACTTACAAGTGCAAAGTACGAGAGACGGGGATAGAGTAGGGGAAGGAAACACTGTCCCAAGAGAGAAAGCTTTGTGTATAATTCTGAGAACACGTGAAACCTTTTCTACCAGCGCCAGTGAAGACAACGCTGCTGCTGATTTATGAAGACGAACGTCAAATTAAAGTGAGCAATGAGATCAACATAGACAGCAAATTCTGTTTATGTAAAGTACTACTTCACAATCAGCTTCATTCTTGTGAATGTCATGATACTAACAGTTTCTAGATAGGTAGTGGCTGAAACAAATGCACATGAATCATCAAACACGTATACTACTTTCTTGTGATATTTCCAACTCAATTTTCGGGGAAATTAGGTACAAGAATTGAAATCCCTCTCTACCCGTAATCTACAAATTTATTAGCATCAAAGACGATAAGAATGTTACAACCGTTAGGTCACAATCAATAGCAATAACAAGGCAACATTTGTACTAAGAGATGATTATCAAAACCCAGTTCACATCAAGAATGATGATTGAGCACATCATTGCAAATTGCAATTGGAAGAGTGGATAATGTATATTCAATGAAAAGGCAAATGGGTCACTTAAAGTTCCCATCTTTTTGGTTCCAACTTAAAGAATCACCAAGAAAATTTATGATGACATAATATACATACAAAAGCAAAAGATAAAGGAAACAACCATAATGGTTTTCTGCAATTTACTGGTAATAAGTATTCAATCTACAACAGTTATGGCAGTTAGCAAGAAAAATTATGATCATAATTAGAAATTGGGTGTTCCTGAAGATGAACAGTTAAAACCAGTAAGAGAAATATGTGTGTTCATTGAAATTAAAGAAAGTAAGTAGATAAGATTCATAAAAAGCAACAGAAATTAGAACCCACTTGTGATAATTTTGGTGGAGGAGCTCAATGCAGAGATTTCTCATGATAGTGTGAGAGAAAGAGAGAGCTTTAAATTGGGTGCAGAGGTTTCATGGGCAGTTCTGAATTAATTATTGGAGCATGAACTTAAGGTTTTTCATGCTGTGGGAGATGACAAAAGAAAGATGAGTTGCTTTTTCAGCCACTGAGATTTTTCTATTTATTATTATTATTATTATTATTTCTATTATTATTACTGAAGATAATGATATTGTGAGTTGTGACTAAAGATGTAAGTGACGTTTCAATTTTAGTTTTCTGTAGTGTCACTTTAGAATTTGCTTTTTCGTTTTTTCTTATTTGAGCCACAACCAGAAGTGGACCAAACCCCAGGAAATTAGGCTTTGAGAGTTTATAGAAACCATTTAGATTTTTTTTTTAATAAAATGCATTAACTAACTGAATTGATATGGAGTAATTCTACATATCCTAACTATTTTACAAAATGCGGTATTGGCCCTGACACGTCAATTATTTTATTGATGAATTAATTGAATCACAGTACGTTACGTGCACAAATATATTGTAATACCAACTTTGTATTTCTTACCATGTGTGATAATGTTGGCACACTATACTTGACTACTAATGTTATGTTTCATGTCTAACAAAACATGTGGAAATGTCCCGACATGTGGAAATCGATTATCACTTTGTGCTCACATGGTTTCGAAAGCTCTATTTAACATTCAGTTCTTATCTACCCACACAAGTTTCTTGTTGCATCTCCATGTCTTCACTTTGTGGGGTATTGAGTTAATTAATGGTTGTTGGTTGTTACCATTTTCAGGACTATTGTTCAGAGTTTAGATAGTCAATACATTTCATGATTTGTTGAGATTTTATTTGTCATTATCATATACTATCTCCGTCTCAATATAAGTGTTCGGTTTATCTTGCATTTTTATCTTATAATAAATGTTCTATTTCTTTTTTAGAAAGTTATTTATAACATGAATAACTAATAATATTCCATATAAGTTTCAAAAAATAAATAATATTCCATATAAGAAGTTAGTTAATATTCATTGAGTTTGTTAGAACACATGTGCATGAGGATACATGAGTCAATATACCACATCAACTAACTTTTCCTTAATAATTCTCAAAATAGAAAAGAGAACACTCATTTTGAGATGGAGAGATTACTTGTTATCAACATCACATGTTAATGAATACAGTGTGCACAAGAAAAATCATTCAATTACTCTGTTTTAGTTGGGATCCTTGTTCGTTTTTCTCGTTTTCGAAAAATCACTAGAGATTGAATTCTCACTATCAAACAAGTTTTCTTGGTCTCGCCGGAATGGGATGAACTCTTTTCAAGACTCAGAAGAACCCAATGTTAAACTTGGTTAATTGGGCTACATATAGTATTTTAGACTTCTCATACTAAAGAGTATGATTTCCACTACTATATTTTGTTTATTCAGTTTATACTTTTTTTAGTGCGCGGCTTTTTAGTCATCATATTCACCACTTAAACACTCTCCCTCCCTCACGAGCCTCAAAAATTTATTTAATCAGCGGGCTCGACACGTGCACAATTAAAGGTACACACGACAAATGCTACGGACTGAAGGACACGAGGGAAGACAACATAAATAGGGGTAGACTTGGATCAAAACCAGCTCTAATCTCGTGTTAAATTTCATTAACCAATCTACATATAATGACTTGTGTTCTCTCATACTAAAAGTCAATCTGATTAGTTGTGTTTGACTTCCACTACTTCAACACAATCAAACAAAACTTACCTTTCAACTACAAGAGGCCTTGCCTTTTAAGGCGCTCGGTTCTCTCGAACTCTCAGATTTGAGCCTCTCATCAAGTGTTGATATTGCCGATAAGAAAACTACAAGAGGAATTGCGGCCGCAATTTACCAAAAACATTGCATGAAAAATAAATGATTCTATTGCAACAAGAATTGTAATGATCTCTCTCATGATAAACATATTGTCAAACATCATTTCCCTTAAAAAGGGATCAATTCACAAGCTTATTCCATACCCGGACTCATTCCTATCCGAAGAAGATACTCTCAAACCAAGTTTTAAACCGACATAGTTCTATAAAACCTGCTAATTTCATACTACCTTTTGAAATGTCAAAAGAATATTCATATTTATATGCATAAAAGATGTATGAAAGAATCATGTTGTATGAGCGCCATGTGTTCGAGAGGCCCATATGCCAAACACAAGAAACCAGAAGACAAACAAGATAGCCCAGTACCGCGCAGGTCCGTCCCTGATCCTATTGAGCACGAACTGCACATTTCAAATACAAAGATGTTAATATTAATCGGCACTTCACTAACTATAAACACCGATGTTTCCTTGTTCAAGACTAACACAAAATGAAATTGTATGTTTCCTTGTGAGCTTAACACGACAGCACAACTAAAAAATAAATATATATCCCATGGTCTAGATAATGCTATATCCTTGTACCGAATCAACCAACAATACCATTAGTTTAAGCAGTTCCATTGATAAGTAATATGATACCATCTAACCAATACCAAAAGTGGGCGATCGCAACAAAAATTTAGTTCCACCTTAAATAAGCAATACTATATCCATACCAACTTAAATTGAAATATGCATATGATTGCACAGGTTATGACATATGATCAAGAGAGTATTTCAGATACTTACAAAGCGAAAAAAGATGACAATTGTCAAAGCACAAATGCCTCCTACAAGAATGTGAATGCCGCTTCTAGCAGTTTTCTGCACAAAAATGTGAAATTTATAATAAAATAAGTATGATATTCAATGTGAATAAAAAGACAAATGTCAGTCAGATTCTTTCTTGACCAAGGTCAATTCAACTAAGAAAAGAAAGCATTCATTGTAGATAAGCAATCAAAACCGGTACAAAGCATGTGCCATAGATCCTAACAAAGAAATAGGATGGGAAAATAAAAGTAAGAGTTTATGTAAATTTAGAAATTGACATTAAATAGCATGTCAAATGCTATTTCTTTACCCTCACATTTTTAATTAGCTTGACACGTGGTCTTTGATATATAACATACTCTAGGCGAGTTAAGCATATATCCACAAGGTAGGTAGTAACAGACAGATAAGAGTAGCAGAGCTGAAGTTGTTGGAAATCAAAGTATAAAACTCAATACACGAGGAACAAAATAGGGCAGCTGACAGAGACTACCCTAATAAGGATCTTCAGTGGTATCATTTAGAAGTCATATGAAGCCTCCTTGTGCTTTATTCTACATACATTTTCATAAAATTCATTTGTTGCCTTAACCTCACATAAGATTGTAATCAGAACTTTCACTTTTTTCAAGAAAATCATATGAAGCCTCCTTGTGTCATGTTCTACATTTTCACAAAACTCACTTGTTGCCGCAGCCTCACATAGCATTGTAATCAGGGGGGTAAGTAGTTTCACTTTTTCAAGAAACTAAAAATTGGACAGCTTATATTTAAGGAGAGAACTATTACCCAGACTAAAAAGAATCTACCAGTTTGCCACTAAAGCGTGTTTATATTACTCGACAACTCAAACCAGGGTGAAGGAAGACTGTGGCATGAATAGGATAACTGTATTTGCTCTAAAATAAACTGGTTGTGTTGTTTTAATTTAAACTTTACTTCTAGTTTCTGACTGGCACTAGAAATTTGATCGGGTAAATTTATTTGGCCTGACCGGATAGTTATATATCACTAATTAAGATGAGCCAGTATCAATAAACATTACTTAACTTCAAGGATACAATGCAAGAGTTTCCTATATAAATCATTTATATGCATAGAAATATGCCAAATTCGACGTACCTTTCCAACACGAGGAGCTATGAGCCATGCAAGAGTAATAGTTAGTAGTCCTGTGGCAAGTATAATCCCAGTGCCTTCCACAGCCCATTTTGTTACAGGATTTTCAGCAGGGATAAGATGTCTAGCGGGAGTATTGAATGGTTGTTCAGAAACAACCACTGAAATTGCAGCAGAGTGGTTGTGGTTCATACTATTAATATGTGGCGCAAACCACAGAGAAATCTCGCTTAACCGTTGCCTCCGAATAGCAGCAACAGCATCGGGATCAATACCAGAACTTGTATGAATCTGTGCGGGATTGGGTTCCCCACTAGCTGTTCTGTCCCTTAATGCTTCATAATCCTTCAAAGCACATGCAATCTTGTCAATGTCTGCAGTTTTAATATTTGTCGCAACACATTCACAGATTTCACAGACAGTGGATCCATGGCTAATAAACCATTTGAGGGCACAAGCATAGTGTACTAGTGCAAGATCATTTTTGCAAGAACAACCAAGCTCAATTAAAGTGTCTTGATGACACGAACCCATTTCTAAATCAGTGCTGCAAACAAAAACCTCTCCTTCTGGGCTTATAAACTCGACAACCTGGGATTCTCTTCCCACTTTTTCTGACAAGGAATCATTTTCAACCTCTTTCAGGGCTTCGTTGCTAACAGATTTTGTTTCTCCGTCACTTTTACGTGCATCTTCTAATATAGGAGAGATACCCAGAAATCCTAAAGCAGTATCACCCCTTCTGTCAGATTCAGCACATTGGCACACACGACAAGTTGGTAACCCTGTTTCCTTGTCTAGACTGTGACGTGAGTAAATTTCCGAGTAATCATTCTCAATAGGCGGACATCCTTGATTACTGACTTCACTGTCTACAGCGTATGGCAAGTTTTCCTTATCCATCACATTAGAGGGGGCCAAAACTTCAGAAAAACTGATTCCTTTCAGAACAATGGCAGCATTTCACCTGAAGATATTCACCAAATCAGATCACAAAACCAATAAACCCTAACATGCATGTGCTTATGGAAAGAACAAGTTTTATAGCTCCAATGCCAAACTGACAGGTATATATAGAATGCTTTTACTCCAACTATAAAAGGAACCTAAAGCTTTTAGGATAATACAAGGCATCCCGGTAAGCTACAAGAAACGCCTAAGAAGTATGCAGGAGATGAAAAGAAAATAGTAATTTATTTCCAGTTATGTTTCTGATATAAAAAAAAAAATTTTTTTTTTTTTTTTTTTTGCAATAATGGAAAAAGGACTTGAAGCTCTACAATAGTATGAGTACAAGCTAGTAGTCATGCCATCACAAAGAAGAAAGAACCATACAAAGCATGTCGGATAGAGCATTAAAAATTCAAATCATTTTAGCACAAGCAAATTCTGAAGTGTGACTGACATCATATCTTTCCGTCTCCAGCATTCGAGGAAAAACAAGAAGAGTCTTCCATTTATTCTCTCTCTTACAGGAGTTCTCACACAGCTTTGTAGTGAAATTGAGTGGGAACTTAAGAATATCAACCACATCAACATTACCAATCCAACAACCAAAATTCCTACGAAAGAGCCACTAACTAATATTCCATACAAGAGTTCGATGCAAGACAATGAGATAAACAGGTTCAAGCACAGATTCCATAATAGCCACAACTCTCCAGAACCAAAACTAACAAATATCTTCTCATTCCACTTCACAACAGTAAGTTTCACACTAAACCTGTGTGAACTGAACCAACAACTGAAACAAACACCCTAAAATCCAAAATGCCATTCAATCAAACCACAAAGTCCCAACTTCACACAAAACAAAATCAACCCTTTACAGCAAATTAGATCTCCCAACTCAATTAAGCATAAAACCCACAAATGATCACTCTCATTTAGCTACTCCCACTCAAAACCCAACAAAAAAAACACCGAATTGTCCACAGAATCATCAATGAAAATTCAATCAACACAACATAAATCGAAAAGGGGTGGCTCACAGTCACTTGAAGAGCAATGGGAAATGCCCAGATCGACGGAAAAGAAAGCAAAAATTGTGTGGGTGTGGAGTTGCGAGAGCGAAGAAGCAGGTGGGTCTGGGCTAATCCATATTGTGGTGAGAGAAAGGAGAGGAAAAAGGAGAGACTTTTAGAGAGAGTGGAACTTGGTTGGCTCTTCTTTGCGACTCTGAGTTGTATCCTTCTCGACTCAACAACTTCGCTTCGTCTTTTGCTTTTTCGGTTTCGGTTTCATCTATGCGCTTTTTGTACATTTATTATTGTGCCTGATTCTCGTTACCAATTAACAAATGCTCAAAATATTACAATATCCCTCATTTTTATGTTTGTATTAAATAAGAATAAAATAGAAGCGAGTTGACTTAACACCGTTAGTTAATTTTAAGATATGACAATAAATTTCATATATATATACTTTAAATAAAAAATCTCTATTCCCGTGTAATTGATTTCCCTCCTTCTTCTCGAATATCGATCACATTGTTTTATTTATTTTTTTAAGAAGAAAGAGGTACTCTTACTCATAGATTCCGAGGCGAGATGAAAATTATAAGTAAATGAAATGAACAGACAAAAAAACAAAAACAATCCAGAAAATCAGAAACATAGAAAACACAACAAGACATTGATTGAACCTAAAAATTACAAGATTAACTAGATAGTCTCGACGGGATTTGAACACCAGAATTTAAGGCACTAGCATGCGTTGACGGGAGGAGAAACCCTTGCGAAAATAGCGTCGAAGGAGAGAGAAATAGAAAGGGCGAAACAGGAGCCCAAGCATGACTGCTTGTTGTTGAAGATGACATTATTCTGAGCGATCCAAATACACCACATGTTTGTAAGACATATAATAGCCCAATATCGGGAGAGACTTCGTGACCTACGCAGCGTGGAGGGCCATTTAGAGAGGAGCTCTGCGACTTCTTTTGGGAACACCGCATTGAGCATTAAAACTTACATCATCTCCTTCCAACTTTATACTTTATTTCACTTTTCAACTTCGATAAAAAAATATATCTCGAAATTGATATATATCGTGTATTGTATGAATATCGCAGGTGAATCTAAATGATTACAATATCAATGAATTTTTTGAATAATGATGATTTTTTTGGTATAGTTGCGAGCTATTTATATCATTTCTCTTCTTTCCTAGTACCAAATCCCTTATGTTCGTGATTTCAAAAAAAAAAAAAAAATCCCTTATGTTCATTTTAGTTTGCCCATTCATGGTTTATCTTATTTTATTTCTGAATAATTTGGGTTAATTTTTATGTTGCATGTTCTTTGGGATTGGTGTTTGTATTAAGGATAAAACACTAAAATGGTCAATGTACTATAAAAAGAAGGACCGTTTTGGTAACCGAACTTTAAAATTAACCATTTAGTCACAAATCTAAAAGTGAACCAAAATGGTCATCGCCGACTTTGCCGTTAGTTGATGTTGATCTGGATTTTTTATGAATAAAAATAATTCAAAAATAATTAATATTTACACAATCAGCGCACATGTGGCAGTTTTTGCCACGTGTCATATGCTGATTGGTTGAAATTAAAAATAAAAAATTATTAGTTTAAAATTAGACGTTTTTTATTATAGGGGTAATTACATGTTACTACCTTCTTTGATGTCGGTTTATCATGTTACTACCATGTTAGATTTTTTTCCATCACGTTACTACCCTGTTAAATTTTTTCCCATCACGTTACTACTTACTACCCTGTTAGA
>JAYMTK010001969.1:0-14942 GCA_036897405.1 Pelargonium myrrhifolium | reverse complement strand
GAATTAGTACGACGCTTTTTTTTATGCGAAGAGCAACCTCGAATGTTCTATATGAGAAAACCCATCTCTCACCGGGAAAATTGGCCAAAATTTCGTTAAAACTAATGAGGAGAGTTGCCAGCTTCAAGAAGCTACAACTGCTCAATTACCTCTTCTTCCGGACCATTAGCGACTGCCCCTAGTTCCACACAAAAATCCCAAAGCTGCCTAGCCGATTTTGAACGTGAATCCGACTCAGACGAATCTGACACAGAGGTTGGTGAAGAAGGAACAGTACACATATTGGTTGTTGAAGTAGACATTGCATGCATGGGAGAGGAGGCTTGCGTAGACTTCAATTTTGATTGCTTTAATTGTTTCCTTATCTTACAATTAACAAACTTCAATGAGCGGGATATAGGTATACCAGAAATTGTATTTTCTGTTGAAACACAGGTTGCGCCTTTCTTAGCAGATCGTAACTGATTTCCAATAAATTCGGAGTGCAGAGTCCTAGTTGGATCCAGAGAGATCCTCTCCTGCGAATTGGTAGGACTTCACGCTGACTAGGACTCTTGGTTGGGCTGACGTCATCACATCTCTAAAAATGAACAGATTCGCTGGAGTTCTCATCGGCCTTTTCTGTTGTAAAACCCGGAGGCCGAGCCAGCGACGGAGAGAAGCACGGGTTCTCACGCATCGCTGATGGTGAGGATGGGCACAACGAAGACACCACCGAGTCCTCATACGGATTCGGAACTTCCCCTCCAAAAGAGCAGTCCGGGGCCGTGCGTTCCGACACAAACAAAGGAAAAAACAAGTTACCAACCCTCAAAGAAATCCTCGAGACCAAGTTATCAAAATTGGATGTATGAACTAAGAATTCAGCACATTCGAAACTCGGACCACACAAAGAACTAGGATTAATCATGATTAAATCCCCAAAAAGATTTGAAATACTCGAAATGGTTTCCTTACCCCAAGCATGGATCGGTATACCTCGAACAACAATCCAACAAAACCTGCCCCCTTATATTTGGACGGCGACCAATCAAGAATACCGTTGAACCACTACGATAACCAACACCACCCTGATTCTTTCATTGCGAGCTTCATCTCTCGATCAGAGAACGAAATTAAGAAAACTCTATTTCCTAGGGCATGGACTGAAACATCTAGCACTCCCTCAACTAAAAATCTAGTTTGAAAAAAGATAGCCGATGAATGTACCTTAGAGATTGCAAGAACACTATGTCAAAACTTATCAAGCATGCTTTGATTTACAAAGCCCGGACAATGCGGAATTGATACACAGTCATGATTTGATCTTGGAACGCCTCCAACGTCATCACGAAATGTGACTCTCGGTGAGACGCGATCCCTACGAGGGTTCCGATCACGTTCCCCCTGAGCAGCCGGAACCTGTGACCTATCCCGCAATGATCGATCACAGCTAAACTAATTTCCCGAGAAGGCTACGCTTCCCCTCCATGGGTGTTTTCGCCAAGGCAACTTAGCCGGAACAACAACCAGTCTATCTGTCAGGAGTCGAACCCCATTGAGAATACCAATAACCTGATAAGCCTCAGGTACAGATGAGGCTTTAACAAACCCACATTTCTTCCCACGATGATTTGATTTCATAGGAACGAAACATTCAAGTACTTTTGTATGACGACTGAAAATATTCCGTAACCATTCCGTATTCATGGAGCGTGGCAGATTTCCGATGAAAATGGTGGAGTGCGCCGGTGGTCTGCCACCGGAGTGGTTCGGAGCTTGAGAGAGACGGTCTGAAGTCACCATTTTATTAAACTCAAGATTTGAGACCCAAACGGTACTATATCTATATCAAATTAAATTATTAATATACTCTAAAAAAATTCACTATTTTTCTATGGTTGTGTTAAGTTATTGAATTAAAAATTAAAATTTTATAGTTTAAGATTTTGCTAACCCGTGCAACGCACGGGATTTATACTAGTTTGCATAAATCTCATAAAAGCAACATAAATGCAATAGACAATATAGTTGAATAGTTGATTAGTTGATGGTGTCCAAGTTGGGAAAGAAGAAGATAGAGTTCAAAGAGGAAGATTACCACCAAAACTTTAGTCTCTGATTTGCAGTTTCTCTCTCTTGGAATTTGGTGCAATGCGATGGAAATGAGTGAAGATACAAAGAAGAGAAAATAAGTTATTGGAAAATAAAATGAAAAAGGAAGAGAAGACCGACTAATCCTTCTGACCGAAAATTTAAGACCGGCTTTGACGGAGCGGGACACCGGTTTGCTCTTCAGGTTGTCGTCTTTCCTCCTGGCTGCTTCCTTCTTGCCCTTCGTTGAGGTCTCCATTTCTCTATGAAATTAAAGTTTTTTTAAAAAAACTTTAGAGACTGATTGGATATTTGAGATTGTTGTGTTGTTATTGATGACGTTTGGGTTGTTAGGGTTTGTGAAGCTAATGGAGGCTAGTGAAGAGGATGGGAAGAATGATGCATTTGAGTTTTTTGTTTTTTTGGATTTTTTGTTTTTTGTTTTTGTTGTTGAGGTGGAAAGCTGATGTGGATGA
This sequence comes from Pelargonium myrrhifolium, assembly GCA_036897405.1. NCBI lineage: Eukaryota > Viridiplantae > Streptophyta > Magnoliopsida > Geraniales > Geraniaceae > Pelargonium > Pelargonium myrrhifolium. The sequence continues at coordinate 12,393 of JAYMTK010001969.1, read as the reverse complement.
CTTAGTGACGTGGCAGTCACCAACCGGGTGTAGGGGTAAGTTGGTCCAAATCCAAAAATTGTCAAGTTCATGAACTAACCTGACTAATAATCAAGTCTGAGCGCAAATTGCAAAAAGTGTCAAGTACAGGGGACTAAAAAACAATTAACCCTTTAAAAAATGAAATATTTCATTAAACCTAAAAATGATTCAATTCATAGTACAAGATAGACCATAGAAATGACATGCTTTTATCCTTACAATCAACATTAAACCCGAATACTCCAAACAACTTGAAAACTCTGAAGTCGCGGATCGCTTTATAAAGTAAGCTATGTTTATCTAAGGATCACTGAGACCACCAAAACCATTTAACCAAATAGCAAAAACCAAACTAAAACACTAAATGCCAAAAGGCTCGTTGAATTCAACTAAAAAGCATAAAAACCTGAAACATAAATCAAACCAGGAACTAAAGGTAGGAATTGCCTCTGATTTGACTATTTTTTCCAAGTCAATATCAAGGTTTTGCTATGTCGTCGTTATGGTCTTCTTTTTCAAGTATGAATAGGTTGATTGGTCAAGCGGCTTGTTTTGGGTTTTCGGGTCTCTTAGCATTTGGTGGTAGTAATGGTTAGATATGGTATGTGACTTGTATCTTGCACAGGCAACACCGCGTTAAGTGGAGCCCCGTATGTTTGTCCAGAAAGCCGTCTCTAACGTGATAATGAGTTCTCAACACAAACAAAATTACTACGCTAATATGACGTATGTAAAAATTGAAGTCTTTGTAGTTTGTTCGAAAATCTAAGAAAGCACAAGAACAAAATGAACGCTTGAAAGAGTTTTCGTATTCTTGCAATTGTGCTTTGAGAACTGAATTGACCGAACTTTTTACCTTTGTCCCGAGACTCCTTATATAGCCTCCAGGTTTATATGCCAGGTGGTGGTCTCTGATTGGTCGTTGTATTGAGACCCATTATTGTCTGGCCGCCCACCTATTAGATTTTCTCACCAACAGGCGTCCGCCAGCTCCTTGGTCAACCACCTCTTGTCCTGCTGCTGGTTATGCTCGCCAGCATGCAGACGCTATGTTGACTCCCCTGGTCATGTGAAAGGGTTAAGCAATTTTTTTTTTCATGTCCGTTGGTTATGCTCACCTACAAATGTTTGTTTATTTTGGCGTGCGGATTAGACATTCATGTCGTTGTGGTCCGCGACCCTCATTCTGGTAATGTTGTGTCGCCATGGTCAGATTGGATGACATGCTCAGATAAGCTACCTTACTCAAGTAGGCTGGCATGTTCAGGCAATTGGCGTGATTGGGTAATATTGATCATGATGCTTGGATGATGCGATGGGCTTTGCCTCCAGGTTTCTACTCCACTCGGAGACATGATTGAAGCTCTTGTTGACTTTCTTTGAATGACTTGGTGAGCTACGTGTGATTTCGTCATTGGTCAAACTATTTCCGATTTTTTGTGCCGAATCAACCTCGTAGCACCCGCGGACCACAAATCTCTTCTTGAGATTCGTGATGTTTGTACTACACTTAAACCCTCACACCCAAATAACATAATTCAAAATCAGACTGATAAGTAACAATACCGGCCCAAATAAACATGTCAAACTGTGACCAACCATCCCACAAAAAGACTCTCCACGTCCTCATCATTTTGATGAGCGGACCTAATCAACAAGGTCCGCCTGATCAACAATAGTTTATTTTAGTATAAAATAAGATAAAGCACTACCTTAATTTGCGTCATATTAGAATTGAACAAAATTAGTTCTACACTTCAAAATAAACAAATTTGATCTCGTAATAATTTAAAGTGAACCATCCAACTAAATGTTGCTTTTGTACTGAAGCTCAAATATTAGATTCAACACTATTGTTAGGATGTGATAGATTCAACACGCTTGAATGCACACATTTATACAAGAACATCATGTATAATAATTTATTTTCCTACTTAAATTTAAGACAATTTGTTCACAATAAATCGAACTCGAGACAGAACAATACATAAGTTAGTACCCTTGCATGCACAAATTTGACACATTTACTTAACATTAGGCCCACGTTCAAAACAGCTCTTCCAACGACAAGTCGTTCAAACTCAAGCTTATGACTTTTAAACGTCACATGAAAAATACGACCTGCCGTTCTTCTGCAGTAGTAGCCCAGAGCGGCAAAGCCCAATAACAGTCCTGCTCTGCGATTCTCTCTATCCATTACCATACCATACCAGTTGCTTCTTCGTTCTTCCTCCCATGGCGATCACATCTTCCAACTTCCCATCCTCCCTCCTCTCTCCTCTTTCGCTTCCTCCATGCCATGGCCTTCTCTTCTTCTCTTCCCGCTCTCAGCTTCAACTCTCCTGTCGCCAATCGCACTTGCACGCTCTCTTCTCCATCAATTTCCGCCGGAAACCCCGCATTCTGATGTCTGGTGCTCCGATTTCGAGTTTTTCATTGGAAACGGAGGACACGAAGACTCCAGTGGAGAGAGAGCCCATGCTGCCTCCGTACAACGTCTTGATTACTGGTTCAACCAAAGGTTCGCCTCGTTTGTCTTCAAAGCACTTGTTGTGTTGCTCCGTTTCGATAATTTACCCTGTATCTCTATTTTCAGGGATCGGATTTGCTTTGGCCAAGGAGTTTCTGCAAGCAGGTGACAACGTCCTCATCTGCTCGAGATCAGGTACCATCTTGACTGAAGCAATTTTGAGTTTGTAATCATTATTACTACTACATATACTTACTTTAGTTATGGCGTATGATCAGCTGTGTACTCTACTTTGATTTTTTTTTCACGTTTCTAAGAGAATCTGCTTGATAATTATGTTTCACACTATGGACCAGTTTCTTGAATTGTTCGTGCAAGTAACTATGCGATCATTACTGAGGATTTATTCAGGCTTATTAGAGATATACGGGGATCATGAGTATAAGTGTGGAATTTTCATTATCGAGAGGCCTCTTTCATTCAGCTACCTGTCACTTGCATGAGTAATGCCATCCCCTGGTTTATACTGGGGAAACAACCAGGGATATGCTTTCAAAGGCATTGGCTAAGTTTGTTTCTGTGTAACATCAATATTTCTTCATGATAAAGTTTTAGCAACTATCAGAAGCAAAACAGAAAACTTTTTAGTGCAAGTGTAGGTAAGTGTTTGAAATTGTACTTTGGTTGGAGGGATGTAAATCTTTTTGTTTTGGTTGTAAAATATAGATTCCACCAGCATACCTCACAATCAAATCGTTACACCTACATCTCAATCCAGCCAAATATTCATTCCAAAGTCCATACTATGTCAGTTACTCCATGAGCTTGCAAGTTTTCACAATCATGTTCTAACCAAGTTGACCTTGATGCTAGAGAAATTTCCTAACTACATTATTTGTATCTTCACAAGTTTGATCAACAATAACGTTTTATGTCAGTTCTTCTTTAGATTCTATACGAAATGCACTTATTGACAGTTGATTTCCCTTGATTTGATGGTGCATTGCAACCAAAAAGTCTTTCAAACATGGAAGCATCTGTCAATTGGTATAAAGTAGAGCAGAATTAGGATGATTTTTCCCTCGTGGACCACCTATGAATTTGAGAGCACTTCTCACTTAAACATAAATACTAGACAGTATAAACCCTTCACTAGACAGTATAAACCCTTCTTACTTAATATCTCTTTGGCTACTAGCTTCAACATTTTATGCTAGCTTTTTGGGCTTGACATTTACTTAATTATATATAGTCTTGGTGTTTGGCTGTTTGCAATAGGTTGTTTGATTTTTTTTTTTCATTACATTTAAATATAAAATAGACATGAGAAAGTTTCTAAGTTGAAAACTCTTTAAGCATGCAATATTAACAATACCTGGCTAATTTATTTCTCTTAACTTATCTGTTGACAGCTGAAAGGGTGGAATCTACAGTTAACAGTCTCAGGGAAGAATTCGGGGAGCAGCGCGTGTGGGTATCTTCTACGGGACTGATTTTTTTTTTTCCTCTTATAATAATTAGCACTTTTGCTCTCTTTCCGTCTGCATTGTTTTATGACAGCTGGTTGGATATAATTCATACAGCTGGTTTTGAATATTTTCCTCCCTTACAGGGTACAACATGCGATGTCAAGAAAGGGCAGGATGTCAAGGATTTAGTAGCTTTTGCTCAAAAAAACATGAAGTACATTGATATTTGGGTATTTATGATCTTATTTTCCTTGCTACTCTATCCAATTTGATTTAGTTCAAAATCATATTTCTAATGAATGGTGCTACTATCCACATGAAAAAGACTAAGTGCCAAACATTATCAGATCGGGCTCTAGTATGGTGACCATGAATGATGAATCCCTTGAAACATTAGAAGGAATTGGAATATAGAGAATTTAATCTGTTATCTTATGTTATTGTAACCTTCAGCTTGAGAAAGTTTAGTTAAGGAATGTAGAGAATTTAACTGTTCTGCTTGCTGGCCCATGCACATGCTCCAGTCTACAGCTTCTATAAGTCTTTGCCTTTTCTTGATCAAACCTGATTTTGAAATCGGTTTTCTCTCTAGGTGGAAAACGAGAAAAAAATTCACTGTTTCAATTAGTGACAAACCTCAAAATCTAGCTACTATTAAGAAAAAAAGAAATGAACGAATTGTGTAAAGATGTGTAGAGTTATAAGTTTTGTTTTGATGGCTAAACTGACACAAACATTTCTATTTTTCATAGAACCCTTACTCATTGTATCGAACACTCAATGCCATTTAGGTGATAAAAGTGTCTGTAAGTGCATTTGAACATGCATTTTGAATGGAGTCAACTTTTTATCAGTTATATTTTCTTTTCTTTTTTATCTTTTGATCTGTAATTATACGGCAGACCAAATCTGCTATCGCCATCTTACCCTATGTTGAGAATGATGCAGATTAATAATGCAGGATCAAATGCATATAGCTATAAACCACTAGCTGAAGCCTCAGATGAAGATCTTATGTACTCTTTCATACAATTCTTCTTTATCGTTTGATTTTGGCACCCTTGTAAACTTTTATTTATGCTTTCAACAACTTTTTTTGCAGTGAAGTTGTCACTACAAATACTCTTGGTTTAATGTTATGCTGTCGAGAGGTAAAGATCAAATTTTCCTGAAGTGGCCTTTCCCCAATCCTATTCTCACACATGGTTGTTGTTTAGGCCATGAAGATGATGTTAAACCAATCTCGAGGGGGTCATATTTTTAACATTGATGGAGCAGGTTCAGATGGGAGACCAACCCCAAGGTATCAAGTTTGATCTAGTTCAGCATTATTATATTAGAACATACAGTATATTGCATCCTTAATAAGTTAACTAGTCAGTACAAACCAGTTTATGGTTTACTTGTTCTGTTAACATGGTAATGGGTTAATTTGCTCGGTAATAGCCCTTTCCTGTTTCTTATTTCCTCTCTAATAGATTTGCAGCGTATGGGGCAACTAAACGCAGTGTAGTTCATTTAACAAAATCATTGCAGGTACGTTCTTAACTTGGTTTGTAAAAGTAAGAAGCTATATTTGACATTAAAGAAGTCAAAAGCTCTGTACTTTGTCTTTTGATTGTTGAGGTGTTAGCTTTTAAATAAAATTCTTCCCTAACATTCTATGAGTTTGGATATTTATACCTGAATCAAACTCAACATCATTCCTTTTTATACCCAATCATGGCACCAGAATCCACCACGTGGTGCGACCTGCCTATTAGAGATGCTAAGACAACAATTAACTTGGCCATAATAGTGCATGGATCATTGGCCTTGTTCTGTCAATGCTGCCTGTAGGATCCTTTTTATCCCCTCTTCTAGAATTCTGTCAGCATTATCATGTTTGTCATGATTTTGATTATGTTATTATGAATACATGTGAGGGTTCATTGTTATCTTGCCAGAGAGAACCTCATTGTTCATCCTGTTGTCACCAGGTGTGTCTGGCAATAAGTGAACTATATTTGGGTGAAAGAGTGTGTTGTTTTTATTACCCTCATCCTTATGGGTTTGATAGGCATATACTTACTTCAAATTTAGTGGGATCTCAAGGAGGATGGCTCACTAGCTTAGTAATTTAATTTTTAATGTTAGACCTTGGAGTAGGGAATACATGGATCAATCTGTTATTTTCCTGCTCATTCAAATATTTCCTTTCCTTTTTTGTTCCTTTATTTGTTTGAACAACACAATTTATTGTATGGCTATTAGTACACAATTGTTAGCAAGAATTTTTCAGATACATGTGATGTAATTTGGAGTTCATTTCATTTTCTTCACAGGCAGAACTGCAGATGCAAGATGTTAAAAATGTTGTGGTGCACAATCTGTCGGTATGTTTTGCTGTATGAAGCATTTATTTTTCATATTCTAATTGATGATGTACATTATGTCATACTACACTTGATTGAAGTTGTTCAAACATATTTTGCAATTGTGATACAAACTCCAATATGTTATGCTAATGTCAACAATGGCATGGTAAATTATGCCAATGTCATCCACTGACATTGTTATGGATTTGGGTTCTTATTACTACTCACCTGCTTGTCCCTATGACTGTAGTTGGTTTTCCTTTTTACTCAAGTAATTTTATGTGGCTTTGCAGCCAGGAATGGTCACTACTGATCTTCTTATGTCTGGTGCTAATACGAAACAGGTATAAAAGCATAGTGTATATTTTTGTACCAGTCTCTGTTCTTCAGTCTTCTGATAAGTAAATCTTTTGTTTATTGCAGGCCAAGTTTTTCATAAATGTTTTGGCAGAACCACCTGAAGTGGTAAGGTTTTGTTTCTCATCCGTAAGTGGTGATAAGCAAGCAGCTTATGTGGTGTTTCTGTTAATATGCATTAGATGCAGTTTTGGGTCCAAGATATCTAATCAGATGTGTCACAAATTAATTTGAAAGCTTAACCATTATACACTTATACTGTAAATTTGAAAGCTTAACTATTCTTCCAAGATAATTGAACCCTAGTTTTGTACTTCTATTTGGTCATTCACAAGCCAGTAAGCCACTGATCATCCATCAATGGTAAATTATTATATTATCTTTTTTGGCAATTTAGTAGGCTATTGTGGCTGATAATCAATAAAGAAAAAAAGAGTTGCATTGACTGATTGATATATTCTGATTTCTTGCCGTATATATTATTTCATTTGGTTGCAATTGGGTAATGTTTACAGGTTGCAGAATACCTGGTCCCGAACATCAGATCAATCCCAGCTAGTGGGTCAATGAAGCCCACCTACATACGTTTCCTCACTGGACTGAAAGCATATTCCCAGATATTTGCAGTAAGCAGTGAAAAAGAAAATGAATACTTGCCCTTTCTGTTTCTTCTAAATACCTTTTAGGTTGCGTTTGGGAACATGGATTTGATTTGAAATTCGGCATTTGGAAATTAGGATTTGAAATATTGTATTTCAAATACGAATATAATGTTTGGAAAATCATATAATTTCAAATGACAAGGTAAAAGCTGTCATTTGAAATCTCATGATCTAAGCATGTTTTGAATGCTATTGGATTTGATTCAAATCCAAATTTAAATTCTTAGAGTTCCCAAACACCTCATTTGGTTCAAATTCAACATTTCAAATGAAATGCGGGTTCCTAAACACACCATTAGGTTATGTGAATTTACTTCATCTTTATGTGTTAACCTTATTTTCTTTTTCTCTCTTTTCTGTTCTGCAGAGATTTGCTTTTGGTGCTAGAAGAAACAGACACGTGCTTGAAGATTGAAAATCGCTAAAAATTTGTATGTGTTTAAATGAAAGACAATTTGTGAAAAGAGCACAGGATAATTGACAAACAATTGTTACACAATACAATTCCATTTTTGCCTGTTCATAATGAAAATTGTCACAACTCTAGCTGTACGTTCATCTATCATCTACGAATCTAGAAAAAACTTCTAAAATGATGACTTGAACACCTAAGAATTGAAGAGATGGAGAAGCATATACTCCCTCAGTCTCAAAATTAGTGTCTTTGTTTCCATTTTGGGAATAATTAAGGAGAAGTTAGTTAGTGTTGTATAATTCCTTTTGAATCCCCATGAGTATGTGTTCTAACAAACTCAAGGGATACTAACTAATTATTTATGGGTGATGTTATTGATAATTTATACTATAACTAACTGCCTAAAAAAGAAAGAGGATACTCATTTTGGAACAAAAATGCAAGACAAACAAGATACTCATTTTGGGACGGAGGAGTATTACATTTCAATACTGGGAGTAACCTGTAGCACCTCATATGAGATACTGCATATTTCTTCAATCTTCCGTCTCAGATTGCCTTTGGGAAAATCCTTCCTTGTCACCACTTCAGTTGTTCTCCCATCTGGAGTGGTAACCTTCCTTTCAACAGGAGTATTTAACATGAGAGTTGATCCCGCTTTGATGTCGTATTGAGCCAGCAATTTGTCACCGTCAAGTCTATTACCATCAAGGAAGAGACTCGGCTGAATGTCAAGACAACTGAGGCTTTTAATTTTCTCCTGGCTGGTCATCTTCATTACTACATCGACTGTTTATGAGTTATTCACATCAAGTTCAACTCCAGGTATGTCATGATTTGTCTTGATGAATAGTTTCAATGGAGTACTAATGAGTTTTACATGAATTATAGACCACTGTACCATGCTAAAATTAGACACAACCTCCCAGTCCTCCAGCTTTCTTTGATTAAAGCATAGCTCTTGAACATGAACTGGGATGTCTGTCAATCATATTTTTTTATTATTATCAGCAATACCAACACCCGTGATAGTTCTGGCGGGATTTGAACCTGAGACCTTTGAGGGAATCCAAGCGCCTTAAACCGCTTGGTCTGATGGGTGTTGGTCACTCTCAATCATATACTTGATATCAAAATATGCAAACCAAGGCCTGACGTCAATTACATGATACTGTCAAAGACTCTGGATAAATTCTTTCAGTGGGATGCCCGGACATTACACAAACAATAGAGCTCGCTATCTCGAACTGATTCATAAGTCTCCCACGTTCTACAAAATGGTAATTTTTTCCTGTATATGAGATTATAGTTTTTTCAGATTTAAGACCCACGATTTTGTGAAATCTTATATTGTTGACATTATAGTCCCTGAACAAAATAGTTTCTCCAAGCTGTGGGCATTTTGATGGTGAAGAGTAATTTAGGATAAATGAACCAGAGTTTGGAGTTTTGGTTTATTCCATGGAACTTTAGGGTTCTGTGAGTATGAAGAGTTGGCATACTTCTTCCCAGGGCAAGAATGGGTGGTGATGGAAATGATGGTTGAGCAGATAGCCTCTCCTGGATGGGCATGCACAGTTTCTTTCTGTTGTGCATACCAAAATATATCCTATTCCGTCCCAACCATATCCATCCAGCTATGGATATCTGGAAATGTTCGGGTTTCTGAACCTCTTCCAAAACCACGTCCACATCCAGCTAATTCCGGTTCTTGCATTTTAGCACTCCGGGGCCATGATTTGCTTGCTTTTCTTTTCAACCAAACCTTAACATTGTTGAATAAATGTGTTTCCAAATCTTGGTAGTTTTGTTGTGGACTTTGGCTGCCTACCCTAAATGGGACCAAAACACCGGAGCTTTTTATAGAATACGTTTTTAGTATGGATCCAAACTAATCATTTGCAACTTCTCTTAATTGCCGGTTTGTAATTAAAACATATTTAGCGTAATTGTTTACATTGGGGCTGATTTGAAGTGATTTTTATTTATTAATACACTAATAACTAAACTTGCTTCCTTTTAGAATGCTTATGGGAAGTTCATCAGAGTCAGATTCTTGAGATATGGACCGAATATTGGATTAAACCGCAAAGAGACGTGCATACTTTGGTCCAATTCAATTATAAAACAAACTACTTTTCAAAGGGAAATTAGGAAAAAGAAATACTTCCTCCTAGTCCTAGGGGTGTTCAAAACAACCAGCAGTTCCGTGAATCCGTCCGCAGGTAAGCTCTTTGGGGGATCAAGTTCACTACGAGATCAGGCCTTCTTTGCGACTAGCTTTTGCCTTCGTTGCAATGTAGTTGGCTAGATGGAGCTTTGAGTTCACGGGACAAGCTTTGGGACATCGGAAGAGTTCTTTTAGATTCCAGATTCGATGAAGAATTTTAAAAAAGTTATGTTGAGTTATTATTTATCATCGCATGTCAAATTATCATTGTTGTCTTATCTTCTAATTTTTTAGGTAGTACAACAACCTATTTTTAATTTATTTATTGAAAATATAGTGTCAACAAGATCAATGGAATGCAACAATGCAATGCAAGAACTATTTTTTGTTTTCAATAAAAGAAAGTTGAGAGAGAGGGACTCCTTCAATATATATTGTTGAGCCCGTGAGTAGTAGTGACTATATAAAAACAAAGCCAAAATGTGGAGTGGAGAAGACATGGATTTCCAAAAGTCACCTTCTACTATCTTTTATGTATTGATTGATGAAAACAGAAGAGTATGGTAAAGTTGTTTTGTTTGTGAAGCAAATGTCAAATTGAAATCAGTTTGAGAAGTCTATTTCCTGCAATCTTTGGAAGCACACCCGTGAACTTCTCTACCACTGTCAACCCACATGTCTTTGTCCTCTTTCCACCTCTCTTTCCAGGTTATAATATTTATATTTATACGTCTCTCCCTCACTATCACTATCACTATCACTATCACTATCACTATCACACGCCTTTTATTATTGTTATCAGAGTTAAATGTTTTTAAACTCCTTGACATTATTTGGTTTTGCGTTTAATCTTTGGGGTGTTTTTTTTTAAACACATTCGAACTCGTTACTTTTATCTATTTGGTCTTGATAATCTTCTACTCCCGATGGTGACCGTCACGTAGGATGGAACTGTCATCGTGGCACTGCCACGTCCCCACACCCGCCACATCAACAAAAGACTAAAGAGATAAAAACAACAAATACAGGGGTGTTTTTAAGAAGAAAAAAAATGCCCCGATAGTCAAACGCCAAACCCGGACAATTCCAAGGGGTCCAGAAGTATTCAACCCTTTTTCATTTAATGTCATCTCCTTCAACTCTCTCATCTCTTTGTATTTTTCATCACACACATAATCACCAACCCACCTCCACAATCTCTCGCATTTTTCTCAGAATTGTCTTCAGTATGTTTAATAAGAAAACACATTGAAGTGACTGTTGATGTCCTGGTGGATACTTTATGAATTCAGTGAGATCTGATTTTTTGATAAATTTTTTTTCATGGAAATTCCATATTCTGGCGGTTGGATTTTAGAATATCTAGAATTACATGAGAGTTTTCCGAATTTGAAACCCTTTATAATGAAGTCATGTGTTAGACGTATGCTTCTTATTTATTCAAACTAATGGCAACTAACAGAATTTTAATAAAATGCACAAAATCGTGTTTTGGGCGTCAGTAAAGAAAATGTATAGTTGTATAAAAAAAATTGAACCACCACCGATTGGATTTGGCGCAATTCACGGAATTAGAGGCATTTGCACAACTCGGCACTGATCTCAATGATTTTTAAAAAAAAAAGACTTGACAGTGATTCAAGGGGAAATTTTTGACGAAAAATCAAAGACGGCAACTAGGATTTCTAAAGAAGAGAGATGAGTGTCTTATTTATTTATTTTGATTTTTAAAAAGTTAGTTATATATAAATTAGTTAGTATCTCTTAACTTTGTTACAACACTGGTCTCGAAGAATAAGACGACAGTGCAAAGGAAAAGGCTTGGCGACGTCTAGCAATGGTCAAAGGGGTTAAAGGGGTGAGAGGTTTTGGATTTTGAGAGTGGGTGTTGGCGTTGGGCTATAAGATAGGTGAAAAGGGTTGTGACGGGGCTAAAGAGGAGACAGAGGAAGTAGTGCTCTGGTCTGGGAATCACGTTTGCCGGCTCCGACAAAGTTGTGTGTTTGGTGAGGGTTTGAGGTGGGAGACCAGGCGAGCTTGACAAAAAAGGTGGTTGAGGTTCAATTTGAGTGTCGAAGAAGGGATTTTTTGAACCGATCGAAGACATGGATATGTTGCAAGATGAAGAGGACGTAGAGAGTTCAGCGGATCTGGAAGAGCAGGCTCACTCGACATAATGAGTTGAGAAAGACACAACGTCGATGGAGGCAGTTGTCCACATGACGTTTGGAAAACCCAGAGGCGGAACGGTTCCAGTTGGTTGGGTTTTATTTTTATGTTTTGTTGCTTTTTCATTTTAATAGTTTGGACTGTTTATTTGATTTTTGATGGTTATTTGGTTTAGTTTGTTTTGTTAGTTGCTTCAGTTTTATTAGTTATGGATTAGGGTTCCATATATATATATATGGGTAAAATGTATATCAGTTGACTGATATAAGGTTATATCAGTTGCAACTTAACAAAGCCAATGAG
>JAYMTK010001968.1:0-14945 GCA_036897405.1 Pelargonium myrrhifolium | reverse complement strand
CAACACTCCCCCTCACGTGCAAGTCTCACATTTTTTTCTTTTATCGGTGAGCTCGACACGTGCACAATCGGGGCTTTTTTTTAAATCGGCACTCCCCCTCACGCGTAGGTATCTTTCTTCCACACGTGGGCCGCTGCAGGCATATCCATCTGCAAGCGGGTCGGAGACCACAGGGGGAGGCACACATAAACGGGCCAAGGCCTGGATCAAAACCAGCTTTGATACCATGTTAAATTTCATAACGGGCAACATATAATGGCTTGGGCTTCCCATACTAAAAGGTCAATACACCAATTCTGAAAAGTTACGATCAGTAATACATTTGATGTAATGCCTCTTGGAAATTTTCTTTCAGCATTTTCATATTTTGAGAAAATGGTCTCATACCGTTTGAGGTTTTACACTGATTTCCCCCCTCATTTTTTTTCTTCATGCAGATGTTACAGCTTTGGTTGTGTTAACAAAGGAAGCTGACCAAGTAAATACAATAATTTTTGGCCATGAGGGTGCTTTGAAAGGTTCTTATGAAGATAAATTCACATTATCAAATATGATTACTTCTCACTAGTTTGGCATACTGAGCATGATGCTTTGATGGACTCACAGGATTGAAAAAAGATGCTGTCATTATTCTCCATTCCACGATATTGCCGTCATATATTCAAAGGCTGCAGAAACGTCTCACAGGCAATTTATACTCTGAAAACTTTGCATTAAATGAATCTGAGCAAGTACATGTATTCTCCATATCTTTAGTTTTGAGCTTATCCTACGCATGTGATCTTTCACGTTTTTTGAAGTTGAAAAAAATGAAAAGATTCATTTTAAGAATGTACATTCATGATAATTGGGTGATGGAAAATTACATATGTTGAAAACCTCATCAAACAGAAGTATCCATTACAGAGAAATAAGCATTTTATGATCATAATGCCCACTTATCGAGTAAGTGCATTATCTAAATTGGCATTTGCACTGACACGTTAACTGTCTTGCAGAGGATGGTGCAGCAGTTTCTCTAGTAGATATGTATGCTTCTAGGGGAGTGTCAGAGGTTTTAAATGGAAAGCTTATGGTAATATAATCTCTTACCCTCTTTTTCTTTCATACTATGTTGTATGTTTTGAAGTTCATGTTTCTTTCATCTGATCTGTTTTACATTGAGTGACGTGCTGATACTTTTTGCAATGCTTAGATTGTATCTTCAGGAAGGCCAGATGCTATTTCAGGAGCACGGCCTGTTCTCTCTGGTAAATCTTGTTCTCTTGTGGGTGTGAACACACAGAAAAGTAGATTTACATAAAGATATTTATATATTATGAATCTCTATTTTTATTTTCTTATCCTTTCACATGCCATGCAAAATGCAGATAGAAGTAGATGCATACATGTGTGTCTAAATGCACACACAACTTAGATAGAGATACTGATGTATAAGTATTTATATTGTAGACTCTTGCTCCTTTATAATTATGTGTTATCCTATCTGAGAACAAGCATGCATGCTAGAAAAAGTAATTTTATACATAAAACACACAAGGGAGTAGATATATACATATACATGCAGATGCCTTTATGTTTGGATCTGTTAATCTATCTGATCAGTATATTGTTGTGTCCTGAAAACAGCAATGTGTGAAAAACTTTACATTTTTGAGGGTGAATTGGGTGCTGGAAGGTATGTTTTATTTCTTAGTCTTCATTCTTTCTTTTTCTAATTTGAAATAATTATAGTATTTGGCTCTGGATTTCTGAGTTGTATGCCTGATGAGCTAATTTGAATAACAATAGAAATCTTTCTTGGATGTATTAACTGAATAGGAAAGTGATTTGTATTGGAGGCTAAGTTGTGGCGTCTGAACCATACTCTTTATGTTCTTAAATGCCAACTCTTCTGTCCTTTCAGTAAAATTAAAACGGTTATTAAGCTGCTCGAGGGAATTCATTATGTTGCTGTGCTGGAGGCTATTTCTCTTTGTACTAAAGCTGGGATTCATCCTTGGATAGTCTATGACATCATTTCTAATTCTGCTGGAAACTCATGGTGAGACATGTGCACTGGGCTACATATAACGGCTTGGGCTTCCACTACTAAAAGGCTAACCTTATTAGTAGGGTTTGGCTTGTGGCATTATATTCCACTCCTTCACTTTATATTTATCGGATGTGGGACTTTCTTTAGTCACCACTCCAACATGCACACACATAGACATGCAAGCAAGATAATTATTAACACTATATGTATCCATTCATGCTTATGGTCTTCTTCAAATATTCATATTTTGATGCTGGGTGGAACCTTTTTTATATAGGATTTTCAAGAATCATGTCCCCCAATTGTTAAAGGGTATTCATACCAAACATAAATTCCTGAATACTTTTGTTCAAAATTTGGTAAAGCCCTCTAAAGCTCACTCCTTTTTTTCGTTTTCATGTCTTTCATTTATTCAATTAGTAGTTTTCGTTGTTTCTGTTACAGTTTATATACTATTAATATACTTAATATCGTTGTTTTGGATTCAAGGGCATTGTTGCAGATATAGCCAGACCACTTAAGTTTCCGCTTCCACTCTTTGCAGTTGCTCGTCAACAACTTATTCTTGGTACTGATTTGATGTTGTACAACCATGCTATTTCCAAATGATTATATCATGAGTTAATCATTTACTTCTTGTTAGCATCTTGGTCCTTCTCACCTACTTTTTTATATCCAGGTTCTTCATATGGCAAATCCGGTAATGATGATGCTACAGTGGTTAAGGTTATTCTCGTCTAATCTTGCATATTGAAGTCCCATTACCTTGAATTTGACGCTCTTTTTCACCATTTTTTTTCTTCCTGATGAGATGTTCTAATAATTTTCAATGTCTCACACCATTCAACTCTTGTACAGGTTTGGGATGACTTGCTTGGAGTAAATATCTCAGAAGCAGCAAATACAGAAATCTACTACCCCGAGGAATTGGCAAAACAGATTATATCTAAGTCCAAAATTTTGAACCGAATTGGATTCATCGGTCTTGGAGCAATGGGTTTTGGAATGGCAACCAACCTGCTCAGAATGAATTTCTGTGTTATTGGTTATGACGTAATTCTTTCTCCTATTTGTTTTCTCTTGTTAAAGGGTTCAATTAATTGCTTGAAGGAGAAACTGCCATAGTTTAAAAATATTATGGATTTTTTGGATCATGTTTATGCCTAACTTTCTCCAATATTTGTGTCATCAAGGATAGAGTTAGGAACTTTGAAGAGTAAGTATATTTTGCAGTGTATTTCTAAAACCTTTACCTCGACATCTTTTGGGGATAGAGCTCCAGTCAAGCTAATTTCAAAGTGATCTCAAAAGTTTATTTTCTTCATTATCTGTGGGGTGTAGAGTATAGCTATTAAATGCTTAGATGTCATATTGGCTTAAAATCATAGATTTTATATGTTGACTAGTTTTCTGATCATGTGCTATACCTTTGTAATTTGTGATAAGTTATTGTGGCTAATTTAATATACCTTTAATAGATAGTGTACTTGCATAATTTCATGGATGGTAGGTATACGAGCCAACGTTAAGACAATTTGAGAATGCTGGTGGCTTGGTTGGAAAGACTCCGGCTGAAGTAGCTAAAGGTAATTTGAGGACTGTTTCAATAATTCACTAACTGATTACTCTAAACAATTCAGCTGATAGACTACTGTGTATTTAGTTAATTTAGTCTAACACTTCCTGTAACTCGTTGACTCCACTTCTAATGTGGACTAGAACCTTTCATTTGCTATATGTTTTTCTTCCAGATGTTGATGTGCTGCTAATCATGGTCACAAACGAAACTCAAGCTGAGAGTGTTTTGTATGGAGATTCTGGTGCAGTGTCAGGTACCAAATATTTTTCAGTACACGCATATTCATACTCGAATACTACTGTGCTCATTGTTCTGTTTTTTCAGCCCTTCCATCTGGAGCATCTATAATCCTTTCTTCCACTGTTTCTCCTGGATTCATCACCCAACTCGAGCAGCGCTTGCAAAGTATGTCCTACTGGTTCAAGCTACTTGTGCAATGACTGGAATATTATTTTAATTTGTGAATTACTCCAGATATTGTTTTTGTTTGTTAAGTATGGTAGTGTTGGTTACTGAACTGGTGATGCCCCAATCATGATTGCTTACTCCTTCTGAGCTATATCATGCGGGTTCTGTTTTCATTTTTGCAGCAGGCCATGAAATGACATGCTAAATTGGAATGATAAAAATAGTAAACTGAGCTTCAGTACTGTTTCAGCATAATTTTGTATTTTTTTTTTTGTTAACACGGTGAGTAGTTTTTCGACTCTCCTGAAGCTACTTTATTCTGAGAAGAATATACCTTTCTGGTGATAAATTGGGTCTGGGACTAGATGAGTTAATAGATTTTTCATTCACGAGATTCGGCTTGGGCTTGTTATGTTTAGTTATACATTGTATTCTTATTTTGTTTCCTACGATGAGCTAGAAAAGAGTACAAGTTGGAGGGATGGACTACTTTATCGCTTCTCATTTTGGACTTCTACTGTAGCTATTATATTCACTTGCATTAGGGTTTTTCAATTTTCCAGTTTAATTTCATTCTGTGACAATCTAATAATTATTCTGCAAATGCTTTTGATGAAGGCAAAGGTTTGCTACTGATTGATGCTCCTGTTTCTGGTGGTGTTAAGAGGGCTTCCGATGGAACACTTACAGTGAGCAACTGAAATCTTTCTTTTACCAAAAGAACTCTGTTAGATTTATTTGCACAAATAAATTTATTTGTTTGTTTTTTTCCTCAGATTATGGCTTCTGGTACAGATGAAGCTCTTCACAGTGCTGGTTTAGTTCTTTCAGGTATTGAGCATGTTGTATATTAACTTCATTTTGAATAAATATATGTTCACATCGTCGTTAATCCTTGGCTGAATGTAATCAACAGCAATGAGTGAGAAGCTCTATATTATCAAAGGTGGTTGTGGAGCTGCAAGGTACTTCGTTTTTTCTTGTCAATTGACACTCTTCCTTTTATAAGCTCAAAGTTTTTTTTAAGCGAGCTTCTAATCATTTTATTTCTTTTATGTTTTGTACTGTAGTGGTGTAAAGATGATCAATCAATTACTTGCTGGAGTCCATATAGCATCAGCAGCCGAGGCAATAGCGTTTGGAGCTCGATTAGGCCTTAATACAAGAACATTGTTTGATGTCATCTCAAATAGCAGTGCAACATCTTGGTACGTGTTGTATTTGTGACTTGAAAAGTTCGTATAGTTTGATGACTTCATTTATAACAAGAAATTGTTTCTTATTTACGAAGTATGAGGCTCATAGCTGTGGATGTGATTCATGTAACTCTGTCAAGGATTCAGTTTATCGAATGTTGGTTCTTTTTCAGGATGTTTGAAAATCGTGTTCCGCACATGTTGGACAATGACTACACACCATATTCTGCAGTTGATATCTTTGTGAAGGATCTGGTCAGTTGAGAAAGGATTACATACCGTGTCTTTCTAGGGAAACAATTTATCTGATGATTGTAATCATTTACAGGGCATTGTTTGTCGTGAGTCCTCCTCCCGTAAACTTTCACTTCACATCGCCATGGTTGCACTCCAGCTGTTCCTAGCAGGTATAGTGTAATCTCTTGCTCACCCTTATAACTTTATTTATATAGCCTATTTTTCTTTCTTTTTCACACTTTTGTCACTTGAGTGAGTGAGGGAGGGAGGGAGGGAGGACCCGGAGCCAGGGATTGATGTCTTTTTCATGAGTAAATCTTTACAATCTGCATGAAATGATCAATAATTTTGCATGTGTGACTGTAAAGTTGTTTCCAAAACTACATTTAAGAAATGTGAAGCCAAACTTGACCTTCCTTCAAAGTTGATTTTTTGTTCCCAATTCCCAAGCCGATGACATAACTTTGAAAAAGCGTCCCCCCTAATGATAGCTCATTGATCGTCTTCCCAAACAATCCCAGCTCATGCAACCTTTGTTTGAGTCATAAGCATTGTCACAATTGATTTTGATTTGTGACAATTGTATGCTAGAAGCATGGTGGCAGCATCTACCTTAGTGTATCAGCAGTACAGAAAAATCATTTCCCGAGTAATTGTATGCATCTGCCTTTTCTTTTACGCCTTTGAATTGTTAAGCAGGTTCTGCATCTGGCTGGGGTAGGAAAGATGATTCTGGTGTAGTTAAGGTAAATTCTTGTTGCTTTTGCTTTATGCTGGAGTTGAATATTTCATTGATTATTTAATGACTGCATTGTTAAGAGCTGATGGTCTGAATCATTATCAAGTGTCAAATAGTAGTATAAGCCTTTGCATTTACTGATTGCCAAACTTTTGATATATAACACATCCTGTTCATTTGTTAAAATATGGCATCACTTTGATAATGAAATATCAAGCCTTAAGAAAATTCTCGAGGACTTGGGACTTTTCTTATAATCAATTCACCTGGGACTTTCTTGAGTTGTTTTGACTTTTCTTATAATCAAGATCTTTGGGTTTAATTTATATCTAATAGTTAGTAATTTAGTACTTCTTGGCAATTCATATATTGTTGAGATAAATGAATGCTCTAACCAACAAAAATATGTCATGGGAACTTTTCATTTTTGTTATATGGTTACTACGAGTTGGATTGAGGTGATTATCAGATGTGATCATCCATCCCCAGCATGATTCATGAAAAGGAAAGGAAAAAAAAAAAAAAAAAACTGTCCACAAAAGTAATTTGTCAACATTGCTTGAAATTTGTCTTGCACAAATGATGTAGATTCTATAATTGTCAAAATCATGAATTGGCAGTTAATTTCCTGTTATATTTATTCTTAAAAGCTTGTTTTAAATCAAGATATTGTAACAACTTTGAGCATGTGATTCGGAAATAGGAATTAAAAGCAACTTGTTCTTAACTTGACAGGTTTATGAGACACTGACTGGCGTTAAAGTTGAAGGAAAACTTCCCATTCTTAAGAAAGAAGCTGTCCTGCAGTCTCTTCCATCTGAGTGGCCTCTAGATCCCGTTCGTTATATACACAAATTGAATGAGAACAATAAAAAGACTTTGGTTGTCTTGGATGATGATCCAACAGGAACCCAAACTGTCCATGATATTGAAGTACTAACAGAATGGTGAGTCTTCACTTCCACCGTGTTATTGTTATGTTGCAAAATAGATAGTCTAGACATCATCATGTAGTACACTACAACATACTAAAACTGGCGTTTTATATCCAATTTGTATATTTCTAATGGTTTACTTGCCTACTATCAAACCATGTTATCTATTCTTTTGTGATTGCGGTTTTGATATTTGAAGATACCGTAAGAATGGCTTCTGATATTTTACATCTCTTTGCATCATACTGTTTTTATTATAAAACATATTAATTAGACCTTTCACCTTATGAATTTCAAGGTGCCAATGAATATGATTTGTCATTTTCAGGAGAGTTGAGTCTCTGGTTGAGCAGTTCAGCCAAAAACCTACATGCTTTTTCATATTGACCAACTCCAGAGCCCTCAGCTCTGAGAAGGTAGGAAACTTCCTATAACGGTTGCATTATCAGATTCATAAAGCTTTGTTTGCTTCCAAATACTATGTAGATTAAAAATATATATAAAGTTGATATATATATATATATATATATATATATATATAAAAGGATCTCTTAATCTACCCTTGCATTATGACTATATCTATATGTTTACACCTGAATCACTTGATTCTCTCTATCGTAATCCCTTGGTTACTTTACTCTTGTATTAGCCTATAAATAGGTTCTCTCTTTACTAATTTATAATGGTCAAAGATACAAAATCCATGATATTTTCACACTTGGCTTCTGTACATTGTATAGATTTCTGATTGAAGAACTAACATGGACAGGCCAGTGTACTGATAATGGATATCTGCAAAAACCTTTGTCTAGCGGCTAAATCAGTCGAGAGCACTGACTTCACAGTGGTTCTGAGAGGTGATTCAACTTTACGTGGCCATTTTCCGGAGGCAAGAACAGTGACTTTTGAATTGTAGAAGAATGTAGAATTACTACTAGTGGACTTCAATCTTGTATGACTTGAATTATGACATACGTGTCCCTGGTTTATATAGGAAGCAGATGCAGCTGTTTCAGTTCTTGGTGAAATGGATGCATGGATCATTTGCCCGTTTTTTCTTCAAGGTGGACGTTATACTATTGATGATATACACTACGTTGCAGATTCAGATCGGTACCGGTTTTTCCTTTTTTTTCAATTGAATCTTAGTGGAAGGAGTGATGTGGAATTCTAATACTGTTTATGAATGGTCTCCATAGACTTGTACCTGCAGGTCAAACAGAGTTTTCAAAAGATGCTGCTTTTGGTTATGAATCTTCAAACCTCCGCGAGGTCTCTAGCATTTGTCACTTCATTATCTGTTGAAGTACATTTCAGGTTTTCATATACTTCAAGGATTCAAGTATTGAAATGTAAATTCGTTACTTTGTCTGAATTTCAGTGGGTAGAAGAGAAAACAGGAGGCCGCATTCCAGCCACCAGCGTTGCATCTTTTTCCATTCATCTTTTGAGGCAAGGCGGACCCGATGTAGTTTGTGAGAGGCTTTGCAGTCTGCAAAAGGTAGGGAAGACTATTCAAGTCTCCACACACTTGGCCTGAATTAGTTTGTGCCTCCTGTTTCTATCTGTTTAAGGAATCTCGCATTAAAAGAACGTGAAGTCTATGTCTATCACCACTTGGTATACTAGTTGGGCCCTCGACCTACCAGGTTAAGCTTTTGTGTTGAAGTCAAGTTTAACATGATCTCATCTTGGTCCACATATCCATGTTTATGTTATATGTCCAGTCAGAAGAGGAACCATAGCAAGTTTTAATATACTCTTTCCATCCAAAAGCGAGTGTCTTGTTTCTCTTGCATTTTTGTCTCAAAATGAGTGTCTTGTTTCCTTTATAGAAAGTTAGTATTTCATGAATTACCAATAATACCTTTATAATAAGTTAGTTAGTATCCATTGAGTTTGTTCCAACACATGCTCATGGTGATGGGGTTACAAGAGAAAATGTACAACATTAACTAATTTCTTCTTAATTCTTCTCAAAATATAAACCACGACCCTCATTTTAGGATTGGGAAGTATAATTTAACTTTTATTCAAATTAGTATGTTGGAAAGGTACACAACTTTTATCAAATAGTTGCCATATTTTCTGCATCATGATATATGTCATGGTACAATTTTTTTTATTTTTTTATTTTTATGAATGTCATGGTACAATGTTAAATATTGATAAACACTACAACATCACTGAATAAAGCAATACAGATAATCAAGTGTAGTATCAGTTGTTGATCTTATAAATATAAAAATCAGTTTTACTATGACTCCTTTACCTGAAGTATATGGCTCATTTTTCTGTTGTGAGATGATTTGTTGATCACTTACTTTGGTTTCTCTTAATTTACTGCTATAGGGATCGACATGCATTGTTAATGCAGCTAGTGACAATGACGTGGCTGTATTTGCAGCTGGAATGATCAAGGTAAGCTGCCATAATTCCAAACCTTCCAATTTTCATGGAAACTTTATTGGCAATATCGATGAATTTGTATTGTTCATGTTAAATTGACAGGCTGAGTTGAAGGGAAAGCGTTTCCTCTGTCGCACTGCTGCTAGTTTTGTTTCTGCTCGCATCGGGATTATTCCAAAAGCTCCTATCCTGCCAAAGGATCTAGGAATAAACAAAGAAAGAAATGGAGGTCTTATAGTTGTGGGATCATATGTTCCAAAAACAACAAAACAGGTTGATTTGAAAACTGTTTGAGTTTTATTCTTTGTATATTTGATTTCTTTATCTTCATTAAGATATTTTGTATCTTTTATTCCATAGGTCGAGGAGCTTAAGTTACAATGTCGGCAAATCATGAGAACCATTGAGGTACCAAATGTTATGTAGTCATTGAAGTGTTAATATAGCTCCTGTGAAGTATTTCACTTTTCGTCATCGCCTCTTTTTATAGGTTTATGTTGATAAACTTGCCATGAAATCAGTTAGAGATAGAGAGGAGGAGATTTGCAGAGCAGCTGAAATGGCAGATATTTTTCTTAGCGTTGGTAGGGACACTCTAATAATGACCAGTAGAGAACTCATAACTGGGAAAAGTAAGTATATTTTTTTGAGTTATAGTTTCTGTATCTTATAATAAGCTCTTTCAACACATTGAATAAAGGAAAATTCCCCTTAGCTAGCTCAGCATTTTGAACCATTGAAATAAACTAAAATGTCTTTAGTACCATCAAGTTTCTTCACTATGTCTCCTAAGTAATTTCTCTTGTTTTTTCGTCCTTCTCTTTATCATTCAACTTTTGCATTTGACAGCTCCTTCCGAGAGCTTGGAAATCAATTTCAAAGTTAGTTCTGCGCTGGTGGAAATAGTCAGAAAAATTTCTACAAGACCACGTTACATACTTGCAAAGGTACATACTATTGTCAAATGACCTGATATTATGTTATTAACTTATTATAAGCACCCAATGCAATGCAAAAGAACCAGTGAATGTAGGGGAAGTTAGTTTTAAGAACGTTGAGCTTATTACTGCGTGCCTGACTATTCATTGAATCCTGTTAATCTTGTTCATTTGAATCTCTGATTGCATATGATTTCCTATTGCATGGAAATGTTTAGAATCCACTATTTGGCCCGGAAGGTTGTGAAGCACTTGACTTAATGAAAAGCCACTTTTTTTATGCTTCTAGATTGGATTATGTTAAGGTTTATTACCTATATTAATTTTTCAATCGATAAAATTGATATAGGGTGGTATAACCTCATCGGACCTTGCTACAAAAGCTCTAGAGGCAAAACGTGCCAAAATAATCGGGCAGGCCCTGGCTGGTGTACCCTTATGGCAGCTAGGTCCGGAGAGTAGACATCCAGGAGTTCCATACATAGTTTTTCCCGGTAAGATCGTGTCCTTAAATCTGTTCCTTAACATTTTGTACTTGTCGATTTTTGTTCATTAACTTCCCTTTCCCTTCCCTTTCTAGGAAATGTTGGTGACAGTGAAGCACTGGCAGGACTAGTGAAGTCCTGGGCTCGTCCAGTCAGAGTTTCATCAACAAAAGATCTCCTTCTTGTAAGGGCTGTTAAGTTGTGAATTTCTCAAACTATATCTCTTTACTGATACTAATAATTTCATTATATCTATAGAACGCAGAAAAGGACGGATATGCAGTTGGAGCATTCAATGTCTACAATTTGGAAGGAATCGAGGCTGTTGTCGCTGCTGCTGAGGAAGAACACAGTCCTGCCATATTACAGGTATGGAGCAATTAATTCAGAGATCAATGAATATTTCAAATTGCTAATACTCATTATTAGCATTATGTGTGTGTATATGTTGACTTCTTTATACTTTCAGTTACTCAATTCTGATGGGAAATTATCCTAATATATTCTTCTTCTAAATTGAACCCTCAATCTGATTTTGTCCTATAGTATTATTATTATAGTGTTTAGTGAAACAATGCAATAATATGATGTGCATTTTTCTTTGTGTTGATTCCTAGTTTAAGGGTAATATTCTTTTGTTTTAGGATGGTACAAAACTGTCGTTCCATTGTTCATAATTTGTTCTGAATCAAAGATTTCATCTATCAATTACTTCCTTTATCTATGAATGTTTTCAGAAATTTATGGAATCTTTTGTTTTTTGTTTTTGTTTTTGTTTTTGTTTTTTGGTTCTTCAGGTTCATCCCGGTGCCTTGAAGCAAGGAGGAATTCCCTTGATTGCATGTTGTATCTCTGCTGCAGAGCAAGCAAGTGTAAGTAATGGTTAATAACTGTGAATGTTCAAATCAAAAGGAAAGAAGTGCAAACAAAAACTTGCATTAAGCAGTAGTATGTGAATGTTTAAGCACATGCATATGGTTTTGAACCATATGCAATGCAGTGAACACAATGATTGAACAAAGCATGATTTACTCTTGATGCAAAAACAAGAGATTTGTACTCTAGGGAGCAAGATGGTACTCTCCTGTAGGCTGTAGAGAGGCAGAAAGATGAAAAAAGGAAAGACGTTATGATCTAGCATTTCATTCGTTATGATAGAAGATACGAAAACTACTAAAAGTGACCATTCTAAGGTACATACCTTGAATCTATAGTTCGAAAACATGGAGAGATTGAAGAGGATGCTAGAAATTGGATTGCGGTTAGATGAGAGTTCAAGAGTTCTTTGTGATAAAAGAAAATGTTTGTATGGCCTATTACAGTAAGAGATAGGAGGTAATGAGTTGTGTTTTCTTTTGGCAGGTTCCAATCACTGTTCATTTTGATCATGGAACATCAAAGCAAGAGCTTGTGGAGGCTCTTGACTTGGTAAGTTACTATCTTCTCTTCTTGTTTAGTGCATCAACATGTTACTCCAAGACATTAATTTGTAGTAAAAACTGCAATCTAACATCCAACCGTGCCAGGGATTTTACTCAGTCATGGTAGATGGTTCGCATCTTTCTTTCAAGGACAATATTTCTTACACAAAGTCCATCGGAGCAATGGCTCACTTAAAAAACATAATGGTGGAAGCCGAACTGGGGAGATTGTCCGGAACAGAAGATGATCTGACCGTTGAAGAGTACGAAGCAAAGTTGACTGATGTTAATCAGGTTAGTCCCTCTCGAGTTGGTAATTAAAACGCCATTATATTTCATGTTTT
The DNA here is from genome assembly GCA_036897405.1 of Pelargonium myrrhifolium. Lineage (NCBI taxonomy): Eukaryota > Viridiplantae > Streptophyta > Magnoliopsida > Geraniales > Geraniaceae > Pelargonium > Pelargonium myrrhifolium. The sequence goes on along the minus strand of JAYMTK010001968.1, from coordinate 2,219 downwards.
TCTAACCATTGAAATCTTCCTCGTGCATTTCAGGCTCAAGAATTTATTGATGAGACGGGCATAGATGCTTTGGCGGTATGCATTGGAAATGTTCACGGAAAGTATCCTGCAAGTGGCCCAAATCTCAGACTCGATTTGCTCAAGGTTCGAGTATTTTTCGACTTACCTTACATTTTGGAGTTGTTTCACTATAGTTGAGATGAGATAACAATTAACCAACATGAAAATTAAGATCATTAGTAGGAAACAACATGTAAATAACTAAATATATCAGATCAAGATTCATCCATGATCCATCTAGAACCGATGCATGTTATATCGTACTAATTTGAACTTCAAACATCACGTATTCTTTTGCACGAGCCACAAGTCTTAGAAATCAAAATTCCCAAATTGATTCTCCTACCAATATGCTTTATGGAGTATATAGTTGTCTTCTTGAGTGATAGAAAAATTTCTTGCTAGCATTTATTATAAACAAAACTCGATTGACACTTGTATTAGAAACATCTACATTTTATTGGAAAGAATTGTTCATCTCTTTAGCTGCATATACGTATATATTAGTGATGTTGCTGACTTTTTATTTTGCGTTAATTAAGGATTTGCATGCTCTGAGTTCAAAGAATGGTGTTCTTCTTGTGCTTCATGGTGCTTCTGGTTTGCCAACAGAACTTGTCCAGGTACTTCTCTTCAAGGTTTTAGCAATAAGATCTTTTTGAGGTTATATCCACTTAAACATCACACACTTCCACCAAATCATGGAACGATCTTTGGAAACAAGGGTGTTTGGATTATCTTCTCGAAAGTAGATTATAATCCATTTTTCTAATGAGTGTAGTTCTCTAAAATGTCTCAAAATTAGTTTCATCTTTGGTTTGAATCTCATTTAGTCGGGTGGAGAGGTGTTATGGAAAAAGAGATGAGCTACTCTTATTGTGTATCTCGACCAATTGAACTTCCAATTACATTTTAAATATTAGAAAGAGAAAAAAAAACAAGAACATTTGTTTCATGTGCGCATGGTACATGCAAGTCCACCGCTAAATCTAAAAGTCAATAAATTTTGTATCGTGTCTAATGTAAAGAATTATCTCAATTAAAAAGTTAAATTGATAGTTGAAGGCCGAAATGACTTCCTCTCGAGACCTCTAGTCACCAATACTATGATATTAAGTAAAGAGCCGAATCAACTAAAAGATTTTTTCCAGGATATCATAACATTGGTGACTAAAGGTCCCGAGTTCGAATACTGCCGTCACACATTAAATTCCAGGACAAGACAAGAAGTGGACTTGTGCATGGGCAACGTGGAAAACAAAAAATGGTCTTCCACAAGGGGGGTTAGAGTATAAATATTAAATTGGACCTTCAAATATTAGCTTAAACTTTCAACTGAGTTGGTTCTTTACATCTAGTTACATATTAGTGAGTCTGTGAATAAATCTTATGCACTTCCACCTAGGACGGTAGGAAAAGTACCTTTACATGCACGAAATTCATATACGTCAATTTTATAACATAAGACTTGGGTTACAAGCTAATTCAAACGTCCTCTAATTCGTTCGAATGGTTTGAACAGGAATGCATAGCCCTTGGCGTGAGGAAGTTTAATGTGAACACCGAGGTTCGTAAAGCATATCTAGAGGCACTGAGTAGCCCCAAGAAAGATCTGGTCCATGTTATGGAATCTGCAAAGCTAGCCATGAAATCTGTAGTTGCAGAGAAGATGCGATTGTTTGGTTCATCTGGAAAAGCATTGTGATTTTTGCATGCTAGCTCTCTCTCTCTCTCTCTCTCTTCTAATAAAGGTGTGCCCAGAAAAGCTTTGTGTTAGTTTATGTGTGTTTGTTTTGTGTTGTTTTTGGAATGATCTGTTTATTCATGTTTTGTTTCAATGTATGTTGTGCTTAGTGAAGCTTTATTGGTGATGGAAATGTCTCAAATTTTGTAGAAAATGTTGATGTAATATATGTGATGAATTATTTATAGTAACTAGCTTTTTAACCCGGCACTGCTCGGGTTTTCGTCTTTTTGACTTAGTAGATTGAATTTTATTTTATGTTAATTTGTTTAGTACAGATGATTTAACATTACATATCTAAATTCATATAATGTCAACGATAGGTTTATTTTTTTAAAAGCAACCATAAATTATGTTGATGACCAACATATATGTACATACATTATACTCCACACTCTTCTTTTTGTGGTATTTA